>CM033737.1:41173338-41444314 GCA_019671005.1 Hibiscus mutabilis
ACTACTAGTATAGTTTACTTTTAAATTCAATTAAGTTCGGTGATTATATTATAAGCGCCTTAAAAGTTTAAGGACTATTAGTATAATTTACTTTTTGTGTAAACTATATATAATTACTAAATTTTTAAAACTTCTAATATAATCATCAAACTTTTAATTTATTTCATTAATGTCACTGTCAACTAACTTTAAAAACTGTTGACATGACCGCTAACTTTCCTTCTTCATCCTCTATTTTCTTTTCCTCGATCTTTTCAACCTTTCAATTTCTTTTTCATTTATGTGATATACAGTAGAGTTTAATAACCAATTAAACACTAATTGGCATACTCATGGGCAATATTTAAGGTTAGACTCACTCTCAATAAGTATTAAACAATGGTTTTCTTAACTTTTAATTTACTTTATTTGAGGAGCAACTAAATATGCAGAAATGAAAGTGAAGGAAGTTGGACCCATCAAATAATCTGGAAATTGTTGACCAAAATCTAAGCTTGAAAGTTAACTTTCATGGATTCAGATTCATAATTTCTTAACTTTACAGTCAGGCAAATATAAGATTTCGAGTATTGCAAGTTTTAAAAGTTCAATGACCATATTGCAAGTACCTTAAAAGTTCAAGGACTACTAGTGTAGTTTCCCTTTATATTTATTGAGTATATTGGTTGAAATACTTTTATATTGATGTTTGTTTTTTTAATAATGAAAATATATGTAAACTATACTGATAGTCATTGAATTTTTATGACACTTTTACTTTCATGATAAAACTTTTAAAATTTGTATTATAATCACTGAATTTTTAATTTTTTTCAATATGGTCATTACCGTTGGAAACTTCCGATAAAGTCTTCTTCACCTTCAACTGTCAGATCAACTTAAAACTAAACTATGTTAATCTTTTGGCCAAATAGAGTCTTTCCACAATTGAAATTGACCAAAAACCACTTCATAAAAAATCGGCCTTTTTAACGATTGTTAATTCTTGAAATTATGATTTTTTTGAAGAAGAATTTAACAACCATTTTCAACGACAATAATAGTAATGAAAATGAATTAAAAAATTTAATAATTGTATTGCAAGTTTTAAAAGCTCGGTCACCAAAGTAAAAGCGACCTAAAAATACAGGGACTATCAGTGCAGTTTACTCTTAGAATAATATTTATATGTTAATTACCAGAATACCCTACGATCTATTATCCCGGTTTTTGACGGGGTGGTTTCTCGGCCTCTCCTACTGTTACCTAATCTCTATATTAATTTTGTCCGGCAACCGAAAACAAATTCCCCGGGGAGAAAATACCGATTAGAAAAAGGGTAAACAGTGAAAGGGAAGGTGGAAAGGAGCGATGGGTGCGCATTGCTTGTCAACTCCTCTCAGTTTGAGTCTTTGCCATTACTCATCAAACTTATTGCCCAAAGTAGCAACGCTTCCTCATTACTGTTGTTTCCATTACAGTTTTCCAATAAAATCGAGAAAATCCCCTTGTGCTGTTTCCATCCGTTGCTGTGCATCTGAATCCAAATCCCATACCGTCAATGAAATCTGGCAAGCCGAGCCTGAGATTGACGATTTCTTGGTGGTCAATTTCTATCGCTTTGTCTTCATCAAAGACCCCCAACACGAAGTTGCTAAGCACAATACCTTCTTACAGGTTTCTCTTGTTTTTGTATTTCCAGTTAACTCCTTTCTTCTGCTTTATCAACCATTTCATTTTCTTGGAAAAAAATATATTTTTTTCTGTTCAGGGTTTGGACATACATGGGCGAATCTATATAAATGAACAAGGGATTAATGCACAGGTATTCTTTAGCTGCCCTCGTTGCGTTTTATTAGTTAGTAATTGAATAATTTGTTAGATGCCAATGGGATTTAAAATGCGGTTGTGGCCGCGTTTTCGTTGGGTTTATCGCGGCTGCTTACATAACGGATGCTATCGTGTCATGGTTGTGAATTTTTCAAAGAAAAAATGCTATTGCGGACATAACTTGCCGGTATGGCGGTTTCCGACAGTCCCAAAACCGCTATATAACAGCCGCTATAGCGGTCACGGACCGCTATTTAAACTTCATGCCATTATTCAAGGGGATTTGAACTCTGTCATTTTATTTAAACTTCTATTGTCATATGCTACCACTCCAAGATTAGGTGATGAATGGACATTGCTTTTTGCTTATATGATTTTTCATTCCCAACTAAACAGAAGGGTTTTTTTCCCCTAAAGAAAATGAAAGATTAGGTTTCAAATTGTAGTGCTTGCTTCATTTTTCCTTTATTTTGTACAGTTTCAAATATAGACTACAGAATTTTAGTAATTTAAAATGCACAGTCCTTCTCGTATGATTTTCAATATATTTACTGGCATATTTTTCTGATCTTCATTAAACCTCTCTTTGTGCTTAGTTCTTACAGCATACTGGTTGATTGGAGAAGATAGATAGGTCTTTTTGGAAAAACGAGGGCAGACTATTTCTTGAAAGCAAGTAAATTATTGATATTGATGGCAGTGCTTGAAAGTTGCATGGCTTGGTTTTCAGTGCATTATACCTATCAGATTCCATGGAGTGGTTGTTCATGTTTCGCCCTTATCCATATACTAATAATTCCTTCTGTGATCCCCTTCTTTGCAGTATAGTGGCCCCTCAAAACATGCTTTTGCATATGTTGAATGGTTAAAAGAAGATGGAAAATTTTCTGATATACTGGTTCAGACATCTCCTAGTAACGGGCATGCCTTTCCCAAGTTGAAGCTGCGATATAAGCCTTCACTTGTACAAGTAAGCAATATGTTTGTATTCTTTTTTTCTCTAATGCAGTGCACACATTTGCCTTTAGTTTGATTTCCTTGCTTTAGGGTTATGATAGTGATGAAAATTCGGTTCTCAAATTCGAGAAGAAACTTTGATTAAAAGTCGACGTGATCAAAGGAGTGGGAGGAGTTACGATGCTGCTTTGCAACTCGGCTGCTAATGGAGAAAATGGGTTATAGAACAGGGCATAAAGCTTTTTTCTAGTGGGATTTTGGTTGAAAGGTTTAGAATATAGGAGGCCAGAATTTCTAAGTATCTAAAGCTATTGGGCCAGATTAATTTGAAATATATATACGGAATACATGTGTAGCATGCACATAATAATAATCCTCAAGAAGAATGTCGTGGAAAAATCTCCCTAAATAAAATTTGAGAGACTTTTAGTGTATCTTTTTATATTTTATTCATCATTAATGAAATCTTATAAAATAATTAGAGATTAGAACAAATAATATTTTCTATTGGTCAATTGGTGGATCCTGCAAATTGCTATATCACCATGTATGAATTATGTTTACCCGTATTGTTTCTTTCTAGATGTGCCTTGGCAGCATGGATGGTTAGCATTGAATAATTATAGGAATTGCGGTAAAAATAATTGTAGCTGATATGAATCCCCCCGAGTTTTGGTTGCTTTTTATGTTCGATAAAACTGCTAAGTATGCAATGGTAGTTATAAAGTAATATTATTCCTGGTATTAGCTTAGTGAATAGTTCTTCATCCTTTATTAAGTACTTTAGTATTTTTCTCCCCATTGAATTTTCTTTAAATGTCACATCAATGATGTATCATCCTAACTACAGTTTCGTTTGTTCAGTTGGAGGGAGGAATTTCTCACCTCCCTTTGCTTGACCCATCAATGCGAGCTACAGCTATATCACCATCAGAATGGAGAAAAAGACTGGAGGCAGCGAATAACAATGACACGGCATCAAATACAAATACTAGTTCAAATTATATTTTGCTGGACGTGAGAAACGGTAGTTGGAAATAATTTGATCTAGACTCTCTTAGTTGCAATTTAGACATCTTTTCCATATATTGTGTACTTTGGCTTTATTAATTGGAGGAGCAGTAATATACTATGGTAACACTAAATGTAGAAAAGAGAGTTTGAATACTCTTCTTGTTATATTTCGATACAAGAGAAGAAGTCTATTTATAGACTTTTACAGAGGAGTTTTACACAGAGTAGTTAACCTATTAGGATTGAACTTTTATCCTTTACAATGATAGAGTTAGATTATAACTAAACTACATAGTTATGATAGAGTTAGATTATAACTAAACTACATAGTTATGATAGAGTTAGATTACCTATCATACACGTATTAACTCACACTCCCCCTCAAACTCACACTCCCCCTCAAACTGGCGTGTATATGTTGTGTACACCCAGTTTGGATGAAAACTCATCAAAATTTGCCCTAGGAAGTGCTTTGGTGAAGA
The DNA here is from genome assembly GCA_019671005.1 of Hibiscus mutabilis. Classification (NCBI taxonomy): domain Eukaryota; kingdom Viridiplantae; phylum Streptophyta; class Magnoliopsida; order Malvales; family Malvaceae; genus Hibiscus; species Hibiscus mutabilis. The sequence continues at coordinate 41,177,601 of CM033737.1, forward strand.
TATCAGCAAGTTGATTCTTGGTTGGAATATAATGAAGCTTTATTACTCCATTATTGACCTTCTCATAGATAAAGTGCCTATCTATTTCAATATGTTTAGTCCGGTCATGTCTGCTTTGGATTCTTGGCAATGCTCATTCTTTGATTGACTATCATTTGTAAACCTCAAATTCTAACTTTCCATCCAACTCTAACTCGGTGAGGAGTTTTTTAATCCACATTCCTCACATATTCCAAGAGCCATAGCTCAGATTCCGTCATACGCTTCTAGATACAACAGACTGCTTTTTACTTCTCCAAGTGACCAGATTTCCCCACACAAACGTACAATAGCCACACTCACGGACCTTCTATCTGTTAGTTCTCCCGCTTGACTTGCGTCTGTGTAGACTTTTATAGTTCTGTCGGATGTTTTTAGAAAATAAGTCCAGACACGGTGTAAACTTCGGTACCTCGGGATCCTATCGATTGCCTCCATGTGCTCTTCTCGAGGACTACTCATGTGTTGACTCACTATACTCACCGAGTATGCAATGTCGTCTGGTGAGTGAGAGGTAGATTAGTTTTCCCACCAGCCTTTGGTAGGACTCTTTATTCACTTTGGATTCCCATTCCATCTTTCTTGAATTTCAAACCCGGGTTCCATTTGAGATTCTCACTGGTCTACACCCGAGCATTCCAGTTTACGTAAGTAGATCTAGAATGTATTTCCTTTGGTTGATAACTAACCCTTCTTTTGATCTTGCAACTTCCATTCCCAAGAAGTACCTAAGGCTTCCTAAGTCCTTAGTTTCGAACTCCTTTGCTAGAACAGTTTTCAGCTTCTCTATCTCTTCTATGTCATCACCAGTAATAATGATATCATCAACATAGACAATTAGGAGAGTTATTGTTGCGTGTGATAAGTGCTACGCAATTGTGCAAGTATACACGTCGCAAGTAATAAAGTGATATGAGTATCGAGTATCGTCTCCACAGGATTGGTTTGGGCCACTTTGCTTAAGTTTTCTTGACCGTGAAAAGTAAAAACACAATTAAAGGATTAAAGGAGTTTAACTAATAACTAAACTAGAAAGCAATAAAGTAAAAGAAAAGATGAGATCGATTGAGAGAGATAGGCTAGGTTATCGTGAGTTGAGGTGTGATAGCCGATTGGATTGTCTTGGTAAAAGAGTGCACGGGCAACTCGATTCTTGCGTGGGCGACTTGCACAACGGGTTGCCTTGGCAACTAATTGATGGTTGCCTCGGGACGACTAGTTGGGCAACTACTTGGGCGATCGGGCAGCAACTTCAAGGTTCGACGGAGCGTTCTTCAATGGTTTCTTCTTATCCCTAAGTCGAAACTCTAGCTACTTGTGCATGCCTTGATAATACATCCTGCGTGAATCAAGGGTGAACAACAACCAATCTTGCACTCCTCTTAGCCGTTGAAATCCTTAACTTATTCCTAAGCCGGATTAATCTTCACCATCATTGGATTGAATAAAGATCATATTCATTCGTTTCTTGAATCTAACTCTCCCGATATTAGATAAATGGATGAAATCACGAAATCCTCTCCCAATTCACTCGCAAACAATAATAAGAATCAAGAATGAATAAACCTTGAAATAGAAAAGTACAAACTCTTATTACCTAAACAAAAACCAATAGTTTCTCACAACCACAAAACACAATAACCATAGCCGATCAAGTTAGTTCATGGTTGGGTTCAAAAGATATACAAGGAATAATCCCCAAACCATGAATCTAATAGAAGCAAAGAAGAAGAAGAAGTCGAAATTCCCCTAATGCTCTCTTGTCGAAATTTCCCCCTTGCTCTCTCTCTCTGGATTGTCGAAATCTCCTTGCTATTTATAGGGCTAGGCCAAAGTCCTTCTTTGAGGAGGAGTTTGAGTTGGAATTAAATTATCTTTAAAGAATATAATTCTTTATTATAATTTTATTCCTATTAGAACTTCTCCTATCTTCTTGGAATTTAATTCTTCTTTAATCTCTGCATGGCAATCAAATTCCTTTGGGCTTGGGCCTTGCTCCATGTCATCTTGGGCTTGTAAAGTCATTAATTTCGACATCCCTATTGCATTTTGTCTTTGTCGACAAATGCCATGGCAACTGCTGCGTCTCCTTCATGCATTGCCACGCAACTAGCTCGGCATATCCTTCATGCATTGCCACGACAACTAGCTCGGCATTGCTTTGGCAAGTGATCCCGCACATACACACACAAAAACACACCAAAGCAAAGATCTTTTTCCACAAAAATCACCAAGTTATGTAATCAAGCTCAACGGTGGAAAGAAACATGAATTAATGCATGAATGACTAATTATGCAACTATTATGAGCTTAAGTCTAACAATAATATGAGTAAAAAGGGTAATAAAAATAGTACTTTTGAACACTTATCACGCCCCCAAACTCGAACTATTGCTTGTCCTCAAGCAATGCAAACTAACAATTACCTGCCAAGACTTTAATCATCAAAGACATGCTTTAAACTTGAATTCAAACCTCGGAACCGTGGCACAAAGTATGATCACCTTTTAAATTTTTTTGGATAGCACAAAAATTTCCGGAACAAAACTATAATGCTCGTGACAATGTGTGTGCGTAGTTGTGTACAAGTTGATTTTCAAGATTCTATGTGAATAGTAGGCTTTTATCAATTTAATTATGGGGCATTTATTTTAATTTTCACTAGAGCCAATTTGGGCACCTCTAGTAAAGTAAGCAATTTCTCATTTTATTTTAGTCGACTAGAGCCAATTTCGGGCACCTCTAGCGATTCTTTAATGTGCATTAACTACTAGAGCCAGTTTCGGGCACCTCTAGCAAGAAAGTGACTTTTAATTTTCAATTTTAAATTTACCCAAATTTTAAGCAACCTAAGTTCACTAAGTTTCTTTGAATCAACAACCCACAACCGTGTAAAAAAATTCAGCATCATAGTAAAACTCTAAGTTCTTTTCATGCAATCCTAAAATTAAAGGTTATTTCAATTAAGTGCAGTGGCAAAAATTCATCATTGGATATTCAACAAGTCTTAAGCAATTAAATCAAATTAAAGGCATGGCAAGTAACATATGCAACCTATATGTGATTGCTAAAGATGAATGCAACTAAACATGAAACTAACTAGAAACCAACACCCCCAAACTCTCGAGAGAAGCATTGTCCTCAATGCATGTAAAAGTGAAACAAAATTTAAAAGAAACTAAATGAAATGAGTTAGTCGAGAGAGGTCGTCACCTCGAGTGATGAGTTTCTTCGTCTTTGTTTGCTTGATTCAATTTCCGGTCGGTGGTTGAATGCTTGTGGTGGTACCGCGTGAATAGCATTGCCTTGATTTGGTCCATGTTTGCCGATGCAGTTTACTTGCATGTGCATCGATAGTTGCGAAGCCATTGTTGTTGCACGGGCATCGCTTGATTTTCGTTGTGGTTGTTGTGGCGGTAGTAGTCGGCAGTAAATTTCCTTATCATGGTGGTTGTGAGTCTTGTTGTGGAAAAGAAAATAAAGAAAAACGGAAACTAAAGATAATGAAGAAAAAATAAAATATATCCTAAAAAATAAAGAGAAAAAAATAAAAAAATAATAGAACAAAATAGTTCAAAAAATAAAAATAAAAATAAATGTATCAGAGTTGTTGAGGCGTCGGGGTTGCCGAGGCGTTGCTGCGCCCATGGTTGCAGAGGCGCGTGATCGGGAGTTGTTGCGGTGTTGAAGGTTGCCGTTTTCGATACTTCTTATAGTCCATCCGCACCCTCCATCGGGTGATAATATTGCCCAAAAAGAGTTTGGCAAATGTGCTTGCCACTACTCCCTTTTGCGTTACCATGGTGGAGGTGTCTTTCTTCTTTGTTCGCTTGTAGTCCATGTATACTCTCCACCTTGCTACTATTCCCAAGGCACAAATATATTAATAGGAAAAATTATATCCATTCTCAACCATTCAATTACCTCATTCTTGTCGACTTCTATCATGGTTGGATGTAGCCTTTGTTGTCGTGGCAATTGTTGCTCAAGCCAATTGCCGTGGCAATCAGTTGTCAAATTTTGCTCTAAGTCAAGGGAAGAATCAATTTTCAAGAGCTTTATGAATCCAAACACCTTTTTCTTTTGGCCTCTCAAACATCTCCATCAAGTAGAGATTTGATGGCTTCAAATCTACCAACCTCGGTTCCTCAAGACATACCGCAATGGACGAGGTGAGTTTTTAAAGAATTCAAAAGGTTCAACTATTACCGCTCATATTCCATTGGCAAAAGTATTATCATCTCGTTGATCTTGCATGTGGTCGAGTAATTGCCGTGGCAATTGTAGATGAGAGCAATCTATAGATTCTCGCTTCAACATCAACGTTGTAACCTTCCGGGCATCGGGTTCCTCGTAATTTGTTGTAGTATTATTGTTCTCGGCTTCACCGAGTGTTGTCGCGGCATTGCTCGCTCGGGCTCCTCAATCATTGCCGAGGCAATTTGTTGTTCATGCTCATCATGTGTTGGCAGTCTCTCTCATTGGCATCCTCTTGACTTTGAGATTCTAGTTGTTCCTCACACATCGAGAGATTTCTTTGCATTGCTCCTTGTCCTCTTGCCTTGGGACTTGTATCCCTAGGAATGAATTGTTGGTGCATGTTATCCATGACATATGTGGATCTCCCCAATTGATCTTCAATCCCCTAAGGTTGCATCCCACCGAGCTATCCTCGTATCCATAGATTTTGATAGTTCTCGAATCTCTTCAATTGATCCGTCAAGTCTAGCCAAAAAGAAGCTAGTAACGTTTCCTCCAAGGAATTGGAATGCTCTTGAAAAGGACTACATTGCCATGGCGTATTCATTCTTTTGCGGCAAAATTGTTATGGTAAAAAAATTTTGAGCTTTTTGACCATACCATGAAGAATTTTGCTGATGGTTCCCTCTATGGTCCTCCATGTAGTTATATGCACGAAAATGTGAGAACAATTTTCAAACACATGATGTTCTCCACACATAGCACAAGATTTTTCCACGGTATAAGTTCTTTGGGCTTTTCTCGGTTGGTATAGGTAATCATCAAAGGGTGCAAGGAACTCTTGATTGGATTGATTCATATCTTCCAACATCATCTCTCGAATAGATTGACTTTTATTTCCCGACATGTTGATGTTCCTTAACTTGTAGCGCACCTTTTTTTTTTTTTTTTTTTAATAAAACAAACAAAAAGAAAAGTTAGTAAAACTAATAAAAAAATGCAATAACAAAAACAACTAACACCAATTGCCAATCCCCGCAAGTGGCGCCTAAAAACTTGTTGCGTGTGATAAGTGCTACTAATTGTGCAAGTATACACGTCGCAAGTAATAAAGTGATATGAGTATCGAGTATCGTCTCCATTGAGGATTGGTTTGGGCCACTTTGCTTAAGTTATTGCCTTTGTGAAAAGTAAAAACACAATTAAAGGATTAAAGGAGTTTAACTAATAACTAAACTAGAAAGCAATAAAGTAAAAGAAAAGATGAGATCGATTGAGAGAGATAGGCTAGGTTATCGTGAGTTGAGGTGTGATAGCCGATTGGATTGTCTTGGTAAAAGAGTGCACGGCAACTCGATTCTTTGTGGCGACGACACAACGGGTTGCCTTGGCAACTAATTGATGGTTGCCCGGGCGACTAGTTGGGCAACTACTTGGGCGATCGGGCAGCAACTTCAAGGTTCGGGCGGAGCGTTCTTCAATGGTTTCTTCTTATCCCTAAGTCGAAACTCTAGCTACTTGTGCATGCCTTGATAATACATCCTGCGTGAATCAAGGGTGAACAACAACCAATCTTGCACTCCTCTTAGCCGTTGAAATCCTTAACTTATTCCTAAGCCGGATTAATCTTCACCATCATTGGATTGAATAAAGATCATATTCATTCGTTTCTTGAATCTAACTCTCCCGATATTAGATAAATGGATGAAATCACGAAATCCTCTCCCAATTCACTGCATAAACAATAATAAGAATCAAGAATGAATAAACCTTGAAATAGAAAAGTACAAACTCTTATTACCTAAGCAAAAACCAATAGTTTCTCACAACCACAAAACACAATAACCATAGCCGATCAAGTTAGTTCATGGTTGGGTTCAAAAGATATACAAGGAATAATCCCCAAACCATGAATCTAATAGAAGCAAAGAAGAAGAAGAAGTCTAAATTCCCTAATGCTCTCTTGTCTAAATTTCCCCCTTGCTCTCTCTCTCTGGATTGTCGAAATCTCCTTGCTATTTATAGGGCTAGGCCAAAAGTCCTTCTTTGAGGAGGAGTTTGAGTTGGAATTAAATTATCTTTAAAGAATATAATTCTTTATTATAATTTTATTCCTATTAGAACTTCTCCTATCTTCTTGGAATTTAATTCTTCTTTAATCTCTGCATGGCAATCAAATTCCTTTGGGCTTGGGCCTTGCTCCATGTCATCTTGGGCTTGTAAAGTCATTAATTTCGACATCCCTATTGCATTTTGTCTTTGTCGACAAATGCCATGGCAATCTGCTCTGCGTCTCCTTCATGCATTGCCACGGCAACTAGCTCGGCATATCCTTCATGCATTGCCACGACAACTAGCTCGGCATTGCTTTGGCAAGTGATCCTGCACATACACACACAAAAACACACCAAAGCAAAGCATCTTTTTCCACAAAAATCACCAAGTTATGTAATCAAGCTCAACGGTGGAAAGAAACATGAATTAATGCATGAATGACTAATTATGCAACTATTATGAGCTTAAGTCTAACAATAATATGAGTAAAAAGGGTAATAAAAATAGTACTTTTGAACACTTATCGGTTATCTTACCATCCGTGTAGCTTTTCTAAATAATGTATGGTCCGCTTGACTTTGCTTGAAATCATTTGAACCATAGCTCTAGCAAACCTGTCAAACCATGCTCTAGGGATTGCTTCAAGCCGTACAATGATCTATTCGGTTTGCACACTTGTCTTTGTTGTGGTCTTCTCTTCTAAACCGTGTGGAACCCGCATGTACACTTCCTCCTCAAGTCTACCATTTAGAAATGCGTTTTTGATGTCCAAGCGATGCGACTTCCAATCCTTGTTAATCGCAATCGAAAAGCAATATCTCGATGGTGTTTAACTTTGCTCACAGGTGCAAAAGTTTCTTGATAGTCAACACCATATGATTGAGTAAACCCTTTAGCCACCAACCTTGCCTTGTATCTCTCAACACTCCCATCCGAATGGTACTTGGTGTAAAGACCCATTTACACCCCACACCTTTTTCCTTTCTCGATGATCTGTCATGCTCCGTGTATTGTTCTTTTGTAATGCCTCAATTTCCTCTTCAACTCGCCTCCTCCATTCGGATTGTTAAAGGCCTCTTCCCTTTGTCTTGGGAATTCTTATGTGTCAATGTTAGTTGTAAAAGCTTTGAATCCGTGCATTAATTTCCCATAGGCAATAAACATTAATAGGATGAGCAGTACATTTCCTTACCCCTTTCTAATAGCAATAGGAAACTCATCTAAGTTAATGATGAGTAGAATCTTGTGGAATAACATTACCTCCCGTCTCCAAAGCATCGGGACTCAAAGCTAGTTCTTGGCAAGTGTTAGGTGACTAACCGCCTCGGTCAAGTTTCTTTTTCTTCTTGTATAGACACCGAGTTGTCTTTCGGGTGGTTGTGGAGAGTTAGGTGATGTATGTGGTATAGTTTTAATCTTTGGAGGAGGTGTTGTATAAGGGCTAGTAGTTTTAGACTGTGGAGAAGGTGTGTCTACAAGATTAAGATTAGTACTCACAATTTCATCAAGTAGGCTCTAAGAAGTATTTTGTAGAGCAAAGTGGTACTTACATCAAGAATAGGCAAGGAAATAATGGGTCATGGATCATGCAAGGGCTGAGATTCCTTGTATCTCTCCCCCGAATTTCAGTTCCTGCAAAGTAAGGTTTATTTTCAAAGAAAGTAACATCAAAAGAGATATAGGTTTTCTTGGTAATGGGGCAAGAACACTTGTAACCCTTCCGACTCGATGAATACCCTATAAACACACAACGTAGAGCCCTAGGATCAAGTTTACTCCTATTATTGCGATGCACGTGAACAAAAGATGTGCATCCAAAAACTCAAGAGGAAGAACAGAGGATAATGGTTTGAAATGTGGAAATTTTTGGAAAAGAGTTTGGTGGGTACTTTGAATCCTAGTGTCTTGCTTGGCATCCTATTGATTAGGTAGGTGGCAATAGAAGAGCTTCCCCCCATAGATAATTAGGTGCATTGGCAGAAAATAATAGGGACCTAGTCACCTCTAGTAAATGTCTATTTTTCCTTTCGCCACTCCATTTTGTTGAGGGTGTTGACACAAGAAGTAAGATGAAAGATGCCTTTTTCTTTGAAAAAATACCCAAGAGATTTGCTAAGATATTCACTCCCATTATCACTCCTCACTATTTTAATTTGTTTCTCGAATTGAGTTTTGACCATGTGATAAAAACTTTTAAAAATTCTCTCAACTTCAGATTTTTCTTTCATCAAAAAGGTCCAAGTTGTTCTAGAAAAATCATCAATAAACGACACAAACCATCTAGAACCATAGATGTTTTTTACTTTAGAAGGGCCCCAAATGTCACTGTGTATGATAGAAAATGGTGAAGTAGGTTTATAGTGAGAAGGAACATATGGTTTTCTCGCATGTTTAGCCATTTGACATACTTCACAAGTAAAAGAAGAGAGATTTTTATTAATGAAGAAATTAGGAAACAACTTTGCAAGGTAGTAGAAACTTGGATGTCCTAATCGAAGATGCAAAAGCATAATATCATTCAAGGGAAACGCTAGAAAAAACGATGTTCTAAAGCAATTGGAAATAGAAGGATTGAGATAGGGTAGGCCATCAAGGATATATAAGCCGCGTTACTGACCCTAGCACCGCCAATCACCGTCTTTGAGCCCACGTGTCGAAAAAACACAACCAAGAACCCCAAAGTTAACCTCACATTTAATATCCCGAACCAATTTGCTAACAGATAATAAATTGCATGTGAGTTTGGGAACATAAAGAACATCGACAATATGATCTTGCTACTCAATCGAATGTAACCACACCTTTTTATTGTTGTAAGGGAACCATCGGCTATCTTTATGGAGGAAGAAGACTTGTGGTTACTATAATTGTTGAAGAGTGTAGGATTTCTGTCATATGATCAGAGGCACCGTAATCGACTATCCAATTAAATGCACTTGTTGCTAAGCAAGAAATACTACCTTGATGAGTGTTAAGGCATTAGGAACAGGTTTAGATGATAGGTGAGTAAAATCTGTTGGAGTTCCTCGATCCGTTGTCTACTAAAGTCGCTGGAGGAATTTTCGTAAGATGCAAGATGGGCTTCTTTTCGAATCTGGATTTAGGAGGCTTTTGGTCATTTGGTTTTCCATGCAGCCTCCAACATTGGTCCATCACATGCCCGACTTTTTTGCGGTGGTCACACCAAGGTCTCCCCCTCCTTTGTTTACTCCCGAGTTGGCGTTTGTAAGAAGAGCGAAGCTTCATTTCTTTCGGATCTTGGCACCATCGGAAAGTCCGCTTTCCCTTCGGATTTCGAAAAGGCTTCTCGAACCGGTGGTAGTGGTTTAGTGGCTAAAATCCCGCCTTTGGCTCCATCAAATTCTCCATTCAGTCGAGAGAAACTGGAACACCCTCCTCTCGATTTTTTGAGCTTATTGTAGAAGCTAATGTCATCAGGACACTTCCATTCATTAGCTTCATACAGATCTATTTGTTGCCAGCATTTGGTTAGGACTCCAAAATATTGTGCCATTACCTCCCCTTGTCCGAGATCTTTGATCTTATTCTCAACTCCAAAGAGTTACTCGTGTGTTGTCAACGCTGGAATAAGTATCTCGCAAAGCATTCCAAATTTTCTGCTGTAGTTTGATAAAGCATGAAATTTTCTCCAATTTGTGTACCATGGAATTAATTAACCACGACATTATCATGGTGTTTTCACTCAACCAATTAGAGTAGGTGGGTCGGACTCATCCGAACAGGAGTTGAGTCCGAGAGATAGGAAGCTTTCCTTCTTCCTGTAATGTACAAACCAGACCGATTGAGACCAAGGAAGGTAGTTGTTTCCATTTAGTTTATAGGATGTAATGGGAGAAAGAGAAGCATCCGAGAGTTGGAAATCGGATGAACGAGGGCTGTTTTGAGAGCTAATTTTGATGTAGCAGGATCAGAATTAGTCATGGAGAGATGTAGATCGATCGAAAAAAAAAAAAGGGAAAAAAAAAAAAGGTTTTGAGGGGATAGTATCGACCTAACTTGATACCATGTAGAAAAGAGAGTTTGAATACTCTTCTTGTTATATTTCGATACAAGAGATTGAATACTCTTCTTGTTAATGAAGAAATTAGGAAACAACTTTGCAAAGTAGTAAAAAAAAAAAAGGGAAAAAAAAAAAAAAAGGTTTTGAGGGGATAGTATCGACCTAACTTGATACCATGTAGAAAAGAGAGTTTGAATACTCTTCTTGTTATATTTCGATACAAGAGAAGAAGTCTATTTATAGACTTTACTGAGGAGGAGTTTTAGAGTAGTTAACCTATTAGGATTGAACTTTTATCCTTTACAATGATAGAGTTAGATTATAACTAAACTACATAGTTATGATAGAGTTAGATTATAACTAAACTACATAGTTATGATAGAGTTAGATTACCTATCATACACGTATTAACTCACACTAAATACAGATATAGCCCTATTTCTGGGAGTATTTAACTGACCATTAAAATCCCAATTATTGAAGATTAATATGGAACTTATTGATTCATCAAATGAGTTATAGATAGAATGACAATCAAATACGAATACTACAGTTCTTAAAATATCTCAAACTTTGAGAAATTGATCTCCTAGACCTTAGTCCTATGTATTCAAGTAATTTTTTGTTTATGAAAATAAGAAACTTCGAGTTGTTCTCTTTGAAATTCTGCACCTTTAAGTAGTTCTTGTTCCAACCATTCATAAAAGAGGTAATTACTTGATAAGATAGAAGATCCCCTAAATATAGACCTGCTATGGTAACTTGAACAGCATAGTATAGATTTGTCTTGCTACAGTAGTGCAAAGTGCAAATTATTATCACATTTATTTAATTCATGGTGCTGCATAGTAAGGCTTGCTAGTGTCTCTTGGAAAAAAGCAATTTAAGTTAATGATGATAGAAGGGACATGCATGGATTTTCAAACATTTCCATGTAAAAGGGATCTAGGTTCAATTAGGTAGTATAACTGATCTAGGGGACAATGTGATGTGGACAGTGGATTAGAAGAAAAGCAACAGTAATTAAAATAAGGCTGAATAAACGAGTAGGAAAGAAGATGGAACTCAAGAAAAACTTGGGGTTAAGGGAAACCTCTAGTGTTTCTTTTAAATCAAAGAAAATACTAATGATAAGTTGTGGCTGTAATATTTTTACAGCTTATTTATACTAGGGTTTTAAAGATAATTTAATTCTAGCCCTAGATTTAAAACATAAAGGAAACTTATAATCCTAGCTATCCAAAATATCTCTAATATTTAATAAAACCGAAATAAATAAATATTATAATAAATAAGCTCCTGTGTCACAATGTCTAATTGCCCTGGATTGTGTAATTAATAGAGGTTAATGGGGGACTTTCTTTGACATGTTGATTTCAGATTGTGTTGACAGTTGTGCTTGGGCTTATTGAATATCGGTTATGGATAGGTAGAGGAAGTTGGTTTTTATTGGCATCTCATAGGTAGAACCCCGTGTTCTTTTGATTCAAATGGTGGATATGCGTCTGTTTCTATTAACTGCAGTTGTGTTGTTTGACTAGATCAACATGTAGTGTCTATTTTATATTTTTTACCATTATACATGAGTTTGAAATGGTTGAGTTTGAGTTGAGGGATTCATCTGAACCTGTGAGTTTGTTATTATCTTACTAAAGAGAATGAGTGTGAATTCTTTGCTTCTTAATATGTACCACACCAGAATCACTTTTTATGTTTTCTAGTTGTTGATGTCAGTGTTAGGATTGTACTACTTTGGAGGATATTTGTTGGTTGTTGTTCAATAGTCAGTTTTTTCCAAGATTATTTCTTATTGCTAAAATGCAAAATAAATTATGAGATTTGATTATTTGAATGATTTTGACTCTCTTGTTTACTCCTGAAACCAACTTTGATCACCTTGTTAAATTTATTGGGTGTCGTGGATGTGATGATGTTAGATTTGCGATTACTAATATAGCATGGTCATAGCCTATTTGGGATCCATAGGTCAGTAATCATATGTCTGATTTCAAATTCCTTCTTTGAAGTAGCAATTGAAAATAGAAAGAAGTTAAATATCTCATGTTGAATTGTGCTATGTCTAAAGTGCAATAAGAAAAAGGAAATACAAGTTCAGTATTTTTTGATAACTATTCTGATTTCAAATTCCTTCTCTGAATTAGCAATTGAAAATAGAAAGTTAAATATCTCTCATGTTGTATTGTGCTATGTCTAAAGTGCAATAAAAAAACAGAAATACAAGTTCAGTATTTTTTGATAACTATTAGAAAAATACTCTTCACTATAGAACACTTATAGATTGCTTTCACATTATTCTCCTATTAAAGTTAGAAGATGTTGGGATTCCTTGAATTTAGGTTACGAATGGGATATTGGTCATTTTCATGGTGCTCAACGACCAGATGTGGACTGCTTTCGCAGCACTTCTTTTGGAAGATCTCCAACTGAGGTAATGATGTTACGTTGCTGGTTTGAACATTTAAGCATGGAAACATATTTGTTTAGCAGTTTTTGACAAATAGTTTTTTGCTTTGCATCCAAAATTCATGAATATAGCATTAAAACAAATTAGAAGTCCCATTATAAATAAAAGGATAGATTAAGGGTGTTTTAAATTGGACAATTTTGGAAGGTTGATGGTTCAGAATTGTTGAACAGGTCATACCAGGATCTAGGTGACGATTTCGTGTTGCAGAGAGTTCTCAAGTTGTAGAGTTAGTTAGGTTTGCCATAATGTCTGTAATGCCTCCTATAGTATTGAAGCATTGCATAAATTTGAAAGTTTCAAATGAACTGGTTTAGGGGGACAACTCAAATAGATACAAGAAGAGGAGACTTGAATCTTCTTTTATAACGCATCCAGATTAGTGAGCTAATACATCCCAATTTAAAGTCTCCAAGAGAAACAGACAAACCAAATACAATATTCAATTCTTGTTACATTTTAAAAGATCTTTGAGTAGCTAGTAATGACTCAATGCCAAAACAATATCCAACATTCCAAACTGGATCTCATAACTTCCCACCAATTTTGAGTTGGATTTTGATTGTTGTGGCTGGAAACTAACTTGCTGGAACAAAGCAGGTCAAAGATCTGCATTCGACCATAGTGGCATGTAGATCATTCTTTTCTTTTCCTTTTACTTATTTATTTTATGGGCTTTTATGTCTGTGGTTCTGAATGCAGGCTATTATCTCTTCTCTGATATTGCAGGATGTTGCTTATGATCAGCTATCACAAGTTGATAAAGAAAAAACTGATATTTTGATGTATTGCACAGGAGGTATTCGTTGTGATGTATATTCTACAATCTTAAGGTAACCTGCTGTTATGTTCCTTCTATTTCTTTCATGTAACATTTCATATTTGAAACTTAGAAGGCTTTGTACCAGAATTATAAAAATACATCTAAAAGATAAACATGCACATCAAATTACCCATCTAATATTTCAACATTTCATGGTGGTTTATTGCAATAAAAATATATTAGATATTTCTCTAAAAATACCAAACAAAAGATTTGCAAATGTGTTTTATATGTGTTTTCTCATTATGCAGGTTGAAACCAAATGGCCGTTTAAAAGAAATAAATTAAATATAGAACAGTTTATTTGTGTTTTATTTGGGGGAGGTGCAGTGTGCCGCGGCTGCCTTAGCAGTGATGGAAAGTGTAGTTCAGTAGAAAGGAAAAACATTATAGAACACATCTGAACTGTGATTGATTTACTTTGCAGATCGTTCTACTAGAGAAAATTGCAGATTCTAACAAGATGGTCCATTTTTGTGTTAGACAACAGGGTTTCCAAAATTTGTACACCTTGGAGGGAGGGGTATCTCATTACCTCAAAACTGAAGGTCCTGTAAAATGGATTGGGAACTTATTCACGTTTGACTCTCGTCTTTCTCTCCCGCCATCTGCCTATAACCGTGAAGCAATGATTGAATCCGGTTTGACTCGGCAAGCATTCAATAGTGATAAATTTGCTAAATGCTATGTTTGTGGTTCCCAAGTTTCTGAGTTAAGGCATCGGAATTGTGCCAACCTTGACTGCAACCTTCTTTTCTTGTAAGTTATTCTCCCCTTTTATTGCGTTCTTGGTATGCATAACATATAAAGGTTTAGTCCATGCCAGATATCCAGGTGTCACAAATAATCTAACCAGGTTATTGTGGCTGCTGTCTCTCTTTAATGGAAATATATAGGGCTGTTAGAAAACAGTCGCTAAAAATAATATATTATATCAATTATGTTGGTTCTGGAGTTCTAGCATGTGATTTTAACTCTTAATGTTTGGACAATTGGGTATTCTTGAAAGATCATGCATAGAGGACTGATGGCAGCCTATTCACGAATTTTTGCTCTTGGAAGGTCTAGAGAGAAGATTGAGATTTGGTAGTGAAATTTCTGATCTCAATGGTGTGGAAAATATAATGTTTTAGATCATAGTGGTTTCATGTGATGCAAGTCATTTTATTTTCTGCTTTGTTTTCCTTTTGTCATATGTTGATTTCTAGCTTTCTAGTTTTCTCATCGGTCTTCATGCTTCGGTTCTACATTTAAGAAGAAAAAAGAAAAGATGAAATGCACCCAGTTGGGTCCAGGATTTTTTTTTTTTTTTGCTACAAGTAACATGGAAAATTATTAATGCTGATGAAAAACTGTTGATGCCAATGATAACTTGGTGATATTCAGTATTTCAGACAATTTCATGCAAATAACACAAAATATCATAATCTGGTGGGAAAATGTTGCTCTGCACAATGTATTTACCCCTTTCAAGCGTTCATTTTAGCTAATAACATAAATGGTGGCTAATTGTAGTATTCATCTCTACCATGCAGATGTTGTGCAGATTGTGTGATGGATTTGAGAGGATGTTGTTGTTGCAGTTGCACGACTGCACCGCGACGCAGACCTGTTTTACCCGGGTTTCAAAGATACAGAAAGTGGCATCTATATCGAGATCAAGAAATTGAAGCTAGAGCTCAATGAAGAATTTATGATGGGGATAATCCATTACAGGTGTTATTATATTGAGAAAACAGGCATTATTCAAGTTTGCAGCAGTTATATATCCTTTCTTTTAGCTGTTGGTGTTGTAGTAACTAATACAAGAAGTGTGTATGGTTCAGTGTTGGCCATGTTTTGAGAACCGAAAGAAAATTAACAGGCATTAGATTGGGACACAAAACTCCAACAGTTGACATTTTCGACTTCATCTACTCAACTTCATGGATGTCTGATTATATTTACACCACTAGGGATGGCAATGCTGCTGGCCTGGGTGGGTTTTTGGCCGAGTTTAGTAGTATATTTTAGTTGTTAGTGTCGATATGTCAGCTAGTGCATATAGACAAGTGCAGATACCTCAGTTGTAATGTTATGAAGTACAAAGTATTTTCTCATGATCTTTTCTTCAACACTAGTTTTCCACCGCCGGCCACCACTTTAACAAGATTAGACCAAACGACCAGTAGTTGAGTATCAGGTTTGTTTTGTTTCTTAAGATGCATTTATTGATGACAGTTGCACGTATTACAAGGATCTATACTGGCACAACTGTCGCATGTCTTCTCCTTGAGCAAGCTCACATGGTAAAGAACACGTTGAATCTTGAAAGAATTTGGTAACTTTAGCTTCAAACTTCGGAATGCTAGACAATTTGAGCAATTAATTGGAAATACCAATGCCAGGGCTTCAAAAGATTTAAGTAGACATTCCAATTTTAAATAAACAAAACAATAATTTTTAAGAGGAAAATATTCTCATGATATATATAGGAAATACCAATTATTCAAAATGAAATTGATTGTAGGAGTACAAATACATTTTATTTTATTTTATACACAAGCTCTGTAAAATTTAATTTACAGAACTTTCTATTTTAAGTTTTAATCCTAAACTTAATCACTAAATTCTAAACCTAAACCCTATAAAACCCTCAAACCCTAAAATTGAAATCTCTCTTATGAGTTAAAAAAAGTTGGGGGTTGCTTGATATTTGGTAATGTTAGAGATATTAGCAAGCATAGTATTTGGATATAAATGTGATATAGAGAATGGTTAGAATGATGAGAATTGATTGGATTAAGCAAGTTGTGAAATATGGTATAAAAGTGGAAACAACATGAAACAAAAACATGCATACACATTGACAGATATGGCTGAAGCCTGAGGCATGTAAACTCAACTATGAAATCTTCATTCGTCCGCATTTATAAATTAGTCTATTAGGAGAGTATAACTCTGCTCGGAGTAAAATGTTACATCCAAGGTTCAACTGAAGCCTAGATAATTCTGAAACAATCCACCATGTATCAAACACGTTACGAGATCATACCTTCGTAAGGACAAGCATGAAAATCATACCAATAATAGTACCCGAACATGGCACCAAATGAAATGGTGTAAGCTCTAACCTTCCACCATGAATAGAATGGGCATCATTTAGTAATCTCATTTAGAAAATGGGGGTTCAGAATGGAGTTCAAGATCCTTGGCAAATGTACTTTTTCTGGGAAAACTAGTCATTTTGAGTGCCGTATTTACATTTGACTTCCTTACCTTCAATGAGTTTCTCCACAGCATCTGAAGGAAGGCCAACCATCTCCAATGTCTTCTCCCACACTTCGAATGAAGTCTCGACACTGTGTGCTTCTTCAGAAGGATTTGTAGGACGACAATCATAGGAGATGAATGCACAAACAGGCCACTCATCGGCTTTCAAAAACTCACAGTACTCTGGAATTTGGGGATCTGTTGCCGAGAAAAGTGCACTCCTAGAACCTGCATTGATATTTAATTATGGCAAAAAGTTAGATCCCAATTCCCCTTATCTCTGTTTCCATTAAAATAATGTCAATTTTCAAGGTTGAACAATGACTAATTAAAACGTATATAGATACTAATGCTTTTATGTTAATGATTCAACCACTGCATTCCAATCTATCCACTTTAACCATTTCTTAATCACTTTTAAATAGAACATTGCAAATTTCAACCAAAAACGATACCTTATTCACAGTGTTATCAAGGAAAATTGACAAGAATATTATTGAAGGCATAGGGAAAATGTTTGAGTGACAACACGTTGAACTCAAGGAATCACAAACTCTTGATGGTGTCACTGTCAAGTTGCCATTCAAGCCTCAAGTTTCAGTCTAGACGTCAAGTCAGTTCCGTTTTCTTCAGCCTTCTAAATTAGAAGGCTTGTGCATATGGCCACATTCATCAAAAGATTAAGTAGTTGTTCTACTTGAAAGAAACCTCTAGAACGGGTTTCATGATGATTTGTGAAATTGTATAGTGTTTCCTAAGATTCACTATTCAAAGCAGCAGCTGGTAGCAGAAACAAATTTCAGGTGCATCAATGCTTCCAAAAGACTAAAATAGTGCAGGGAGTGTTACTTTTTTAGATTTTGAGTTAGAAATAGAATGTTTGGGAGTTGAATGATCCTTCCAAAAGAATACAATAGAAACTTTTAAGCAAACAAAATTAGTTTACAAGAGACTAGGATGGAAGAAATTGATAGATGTCAAACTTTCATGGGGTCCTTTTGTAATTGGAGGATACTTCAAAGTTATGACAAAATGATTAATAGTTTAATTGCAAACTTTCATGGGGTCCTTTTGAAAATTGTATTAGGTATATGCTTATATGGATAAAGAGAAAACTGAACTAATCCTCTCTAGATGATCTATAAATCCACTGGCATATGGCGATTCATCTTTGTTTCTTGTAGATGCATGACATTATGGATAGAAAATGAACTTGGCATAAAACAAAGAATGTAAATTACAAAAAAGGTTGTAAAAAATTCAAATTTCTATCCCAAGAAAAATTGAAAACTCTAAACCATTACTTTGACATGACAATTATTTAAATGATGATGATAGATATGTCAAATAATAGATATGCTTAATAGGAAATTATCAAGAAAACACAACTGAACTAATATTGGCAAAAACTTACCCTCTTGGGGACTGAAGATAAAATAGGGTATTAGATGATAAGCAGCTTGAACAGTTCTGGGAAGATCCCGAGCCTGCATTTAAACACAGAAGTTACAGCAAAATAACTTTTGTATTGTCAATGACATAAACATAAAGACATAACAGGTTATGTGATAAGGATGAATGTAAGAACCCACAGCCGAGTAATATGATGAGCCACAAAAAACTGTTTGCAACAAATGAAAGCACATGCATCAAATAATTTATATTACATTAGCAAACAAAAAATAATAACAAGTCACCATCTACGTACGGACTTGTCATTTTCCCTAAAGTACCTATGCATAACACTTGTATCCAACACATATATTTGGAATACTGCTATTTGACTTTCATATTTGTAAACATATATTTTGCATGCATTCAGAAGGGATATCATTTTATTAGCATAGATCTATGTTTTTTCTCCTATAATCACAAAATCCTTTCTTCTGAAGCACCAAAAATAGTTAGCACATCTTCTGAAACAGTGACAGCACCAGGCATACAAATTTTGTATTGTTATATTTTATGTTGAAGAAGAAAAAGCAGGAAGAATGCCTGAATGGAAATACGCAAATGTTTCCAAGTAATGAACCTTCTAATAAAAGATGGAGAAAACTTACAACATTTGTGTGTACAATACCAGGTGATACACACACAACATTAACACCAGCCTCAACAGGTAGCCGTTTGTGGAGGACACTACTAAACATAACCTGCAAGCAAAGGCACTAGTTTCCTAAGCCATTGTCAATGTAATATATTTTACTTTACATCTTGATTATATCCAACATTTTATTTCCGATGATCAGTTACTACAACAGGATGAAAAAAACATGTATGCTATTGAAAAACCCACAGTTGCATTGAGTTGAGAGACCAACTTGCTTGTCAAACTAAGTGACCTCCGCATTTAAATTTAAATTTAAAGTTGTAATTGTATTCCCAAGGTGACATCCCAATTGTTAGCGATTGAAAATTTAACTAGGTCTCAAATTCAGTCCAAGAGAATAAGAAGGGGTTTGCAAGATGAGAACCTCTCCTTGGATTTGTTATACAAAGTGATCTCCCAAATTAAATTTAACCTGAATTAAAGTTGAGAATAAAAGTGTGATTAGGAGTGTAAGCATACCAGTACCTTGATGGAACAGCTCGTGATCATGATCAGTTAGAGCTTGTTTATGTTCATTTATAAGCTTAACAAACAAGTTCAAACAACCATTTTAGGCTCACTTAATAAACATGTGAACATAGGTAACCTCAACTTGTTTATGTTCATGAACAAGCTTGAAAAGTGTGTGTGAATCAAAGTAAAAAGCTTGACAACAACTTATCATTTGTCAAGTTGATTAAATTTTTACTTCAATTTCTTCAGATACAAATCAAATTAAGATTTAAGATCTATGTTATTGAAAAGTAGCCATAACATAGATTGAAATACATTTGTAAATTTTATAAAATATTGTTGCAAAGTTATTTTTTTATATGCACACAAAACACACAGGCAAAAGATAAATCCGGAAACATAAGCAAGAGAAGAAATCCACTCATTATGCCAGGAATCTCATATTAGATGGCAACATGAAGGGGCAAGTGGTGCTGTCAATACAAATCCCTCCCTTAGGCCTAAAGCACTCACCATTATTCCAAGGGAATCCTAAATGGGACCATACATAGGAACCATATTATATGTTAGAAGCCAGCTTTAGAAAATGACATTGACGGAATCTGTTCTTAAGTTAGCTGTAATATAGCTTCAATTGAGAGTTTAATAATCAAGCTGAGTCCAAACAGTTTGGCTTGAGCTCATTTATTTTTGAGCCTGTCTAACTATTCAAAAAAAAAATGAGCCTGTCTAAATTCGGTTGAGCAGAGTATGAGGTTTACAGAAAGAGGGACGGCTACCTATTGATGCAGGGAACAAGAATATGTTTGACAAGGCAATCATTGAAGACCTCTGTCTTTAATCTTTCTTATGCAATTTCAGTTTTAGGAATGTACAATTTCAATTATTTTATTGTTGAGGGGTAAAGCAGTAAACTAAGTATACTTAAAACCTGCTAAAGAAAGAAGGAAAGGAGCTATCTTGACAGTAAAACTGTCAAATGTAAACCAAGTTTAATCATTTGAAAAGCATTACAAGGTAAGCTGCCTATTATTTGTCCACAAGTGAAGCCAAAGATGAGATGTAAAAAACCATATTCAATGAAAATTTAAAGCCAGCTGACTGTTTAAAGGAATTGAAATGACTTCTGGTTATACCTGTGCTAGCTTGCTGCTAGTATATCCCAAAAGACTTGAGTATTTTCTTTTCCCAGAAACAGCATTCATGTCTTCTGTATCAACGAAGCCAACGTAATGCATCTACAAAAGGGAAAATCAAATACATCATGAAAAAAATAACTAAATGCATTTTCCAAAACAATGATGACATTACTAAGGATAAAGGTTCTGATAACATAAGTCTTTTCTGGCATATTATCTATTTCATATTTTCAAACTCATCCTGCCCAACTATGATAAAAATCTGAATAGTAATGCAAACTATCCACAATTGGTATCTGAAGTTCCCTTTTAAAATTATGCTTACTGCAAATAAGAATTTGAAGAGGTAATAAGAACACAAGACACACCCAAGTTCATTTGAACCGAAAGGAACTTACAACAGAATTAACATTAATGATTCGACTTGGAGATCCTCTAATAAGGGAAGGCAAAAGCAATACTGAGAGCAGTGCTGGAGCCAAATGATTCACTTGCATATGTTCCTCATACCCATCCTTTGAAAACTTCTGGGGTTCTGCATATGGCAAGTTGAAGTGTAAATCTCCATCTTTTGGTTCCAAATAAAGGGCTTTATATTAGTAATCAATAAAGTAAATAAAATGACGAACCTCCAATCGAAAAAATCCCGGCATTATTAATAAGAACATGCAATGGTCCAAGACGAGCATTCCAGGCATTAGCAAACGTTACTACAGAATCCAAGGATAGAAGATCAAGTTCCATAACCTCAATGTTCAAAGGGAGCCCAAGCCAAGAGGCAGACCACTGATTAATCAACTCATGAGCTGCCTTAGGATTCCTCACAACCATCACAACGTGCGCACCCGCTTCAGCCAATTGCCGGGCGATTTCCCTCCCGATGCCGCTGGTGGAGCCAGTTACGACGCAGGTGAGGTCGTTAAGTGGCGGCAGCTCTAATGGGCTATGCAGGTGGCTCGCCATTATCCTCTGGAAAAGCATCTCGTAGATCACGTACATCCATCCTCTCAGCCATTCGATCCAACCCAGCCCTTGCTTCTTCTTCGCCATTCCACTCGATGCAAAAGATTCTTTTTCTCTTTTGTGCGTTCCTTCCTGTGATATACAAGATTTGCCATTTTTCCTCTTTTAAAGTTACTTTGGGATTCCTTTCACATTCAAAATGAAAGAGGGTCTAAGAAAAAAAAAAGTTTTGGTCATTGAACTTTAACAAGTTATAAAATGGTCACTAAATTTATTAAATTGTTATAGACCATTAAATTTATCAAATTATTCCAAAAAAATTATTAAATTTTATAAAATTGTTACAAAATGATCATTAAATTAATCAAATTGTTACACTCTTTTTAATATTCAGTGACCATTTTATAACAATTCGATAAATTTAAAAATTATTTTATAACTTTTAAAAGTTTAGTGACCAAAACGATTATTTTCATAATAAATGACTATTAGTAAAAAAAAACTAAAACCCTCACTTCATTGTTGGTTCAAAATTGGCATAATGTCAAAATAGCCCTCAACATTCGAATGAGTAGTCACTTTTACCTCAATTGAGTCAAAATAGCCCAATGGCTTCGAATAAGAGGGTTTAGGTAAGTTGCATTGCTTCAAATGGCTTCAAATTGTTGAATGGTAGAACACCAGTGAATTAAAATTGATAATTTTTAATGAAAAAGAAAGATTTTTCTTCAGTATTTAAAATGAGGATTAAATTGATAAATATAAATTTAAAAGGGTTAATTTTTTCAAATCATCTAAAATTAAAACTAACTTGATTGAATGTATAAACATATACAACTATATGTATTATTATATATACTTTTAACTATCACATCAATAATTCCGTTAACAGTCTTGGCCTCGTCGAAGACAATAGTTTTGTGATCTCCAGGATAGTTTACCCCAACAAAATATGATATACATAAAATGATAAATCAGATATAAATAATTAATATTAAAAATAGAAACTAAAATTATAATTAGCATTAAAGTAGATGTTCATTTCAGAATTGATACAAGCCAAATACATAATAATACAATGGAAGGATTTAGGTTCATTCAATCTCAATTTGTAGAGGGGTGTCTTCTTCCTCTTGGGATCCTTGTGCAGAAATATCATCCTCACTGATCTTAGACGCTTCTACAGTTCTAGCAACCCATTCCTTCAATGGATCTTCATTCAAATCCAGCCTTAAAATCCCAGCAAACATCCCACCCATGAAGGCTACCGGTTCCTAAACACCGAAAGAAAGAGCGGCATTAGCACCGTGTTTGGATGATGGAACCGATATAACATTTTGAAACAGCAAAGCAGAAACCTAGCTTATTGCAGCTTTACACCAGCCATTAACCATTTTCAGAAAATCTTTTAGGAAATGACTGGATCTTACTTCCATCCTGGCAACCTATCTTGCTCGGATTTGTATACGAGTTCTGTATGCACACATGTATCCAATACGGGTATCTTTAAGTTTTTTCTAAGTATTCCATGCAATTGAAGAATGTCATATCCCCATTTTATTTCTGAACATTAAACTTTGGGATACATGAAAAGGCTCATAAGTTCTATGTATAACCCAAAACCGGTGTTGAGCTCCTAGGTGACCCAGGTTCGAGCAATTTTTCTGCACGGTGTGTGTTATTAAATGACTAAGATTAATGAATAGATACTATCTTGTAATCACACCAGACAATTAAAAAAGACAAGTGAAATAGCATATAACAAGGTACAACATCCAACATGTGCCAGCAAAGGTCATCTATTACTATAGTAAAGGGTAAAAAGCATAAAGCTGACTTTGGGCGTTGGTTTATTGCATTCGAAATTGCTCTATCGTTTCTCCATGAGCCTGGCACAAGTGGCTACTCCAGTGTAACTGTTCTTTATACCCTAAATGTATAATAAAATAAAAACTCTTTTCTCCTTTAAATAACCTTCGAAGAATTTCTATAAGAATCTTCCCATTAAGTTTTCCAATGTATAGCCATAAGCCATGCTCGAATTTTAATCCTCTCTCCATACCTAGGAGTACTAGACTACATGGTATAGTTGCTTCCTGTTATTTTTCACCTAAAAGCCAGAACAAATGTATTCAGGTTGTTTGTTCTACATTTGAAACTTATTACTATGAATTAGTGACATCACAAAGAGTTGTCTAGCTAATGGGATTGCAATCTGAACTTGTATCTTTAGATCACATTGATGTAACTATGAAAGAGGCAGAGCAGTTAATGCATCCTTAAAAATATATAAGAATCCACAGAAACAAAAATTGTAAGTGTAACAGAATTTAATTATTAAAGGTAATGCATTAGCATATTCTCATTCAGTTTCGCACAGATATTTTGCTGCACAGCATTCCTCAAACTATGTGAGATTCCACAGAAACAGAAACCGAAAGTGTAAACAGAGTAAATGTAAGTTAATCTAAGAAAAGTTTTCTATTCTCTTCCAAAAACAAAATTGGCGCTTCACTTTTTATAAACTAGTCCATTCATCTAATGAAGTTGAGTTAACTAATATATTCAAATATAATGAGTTACTTAAAACAAAAGCAAATTATATCATAGCACAATCACCATGATGCATCTTAGCTGTTAGAAACACAGTACGGGAGTCAGCTTTTGTTTAATGAAGCTTAAGTACTATTCATTAAATTGCCTAAAAGGCTGGCCATCCCTGTACAAAGGTTAACCAT
The DNA here is from genome assembly GCA_019671005.1 of Hibiscus mutabilis. NCBI lineage: Eukaryota > Viridiplantae > Streptophyta > Magnoliopsida > Malvales > Malvaceae > Hibiscus > Hibiscus mutabilis. The sequence continues at coordinate 41,201,879 of CM033737.1, forward strand.
GATTCACAAAATAAAGGAAGTAATGCAAGAAAACCTTTCAAATAGGGTCTTTTCCAAATTCAATGAAATTATAAGATTAGACTTTCCTCTTGTAATAAGCTTTTCTCTTCTCATGCCCTCGTTTTTTACAGGGAGAGAAATAAGTAATCAACGGAAATAGAACAAAACAGAAGGGTAAAAGGATAAACTCAGGGAAATTAGTATCATACATTTGACAAAAACCACTTTTGATCAGTAAGAACAAGCAACTATTCAAATCCAGAGCATGCAATAAATTAGTCTAAAGGCCTTTCACCATCGAAGTCAAACACTTCCAAAAGCCTAAATCAAAGTGAAGAGTGCCGAAAACAGAACTAATATGCTATGAAATTGAAATCCAACAAACATTGCAATAGAACATTCCCTGCCTCAAGATGTCATTGGTCCTACGGTGGGGGGAAAGAAGGCTGTAAAGATGGAGTAAGCATCCACCAAACTAAAAATGCTTGGCAATTACACAGTGTGGTTCATTCTTCTTTTCTGCCATTCAAAAATTGACAATACCCCAAGTATGTCACCTTCATTTGATTATTGTTTTGCCCTTGATTTCTAGTTTAGTTCTCAAATAATTGCTCTAAAACACTGGAATGCTAGGATATCTCTCCGTAGCCAATCTACTTAGGGATTTAAATTGCGGTCCGCAACTGCAATAGCGGCCGCTATATAGGTGTAGCGACACCGTCCGAAACCGTTATTGTAGAAAATAGCGTTGTGAAGTGGAATCACACCAATAGCGGTGGATCGCAGCTGCGATTTAATGGGTAACGGCCAATTGCGGCAATAGTTACGTTTTAGAATAAATTGTGAAAAATTTAAAAAAAATCACCACCACATACCAGCAATGACCGCAATAACATCCATTATGTCCGAAACCGCGATAAACATCGAATAAAACTGCAATTTAAATCCCTGATCCAACTCGAATAAAACTAAACAGCAAACTGAGTTGGTTCTTTGGGAGATTCAAAACCTCAAAATTCATTCCAATGAAAAGAGAAAGCAAATATCTTGGTTTAGATGTAGAATCCAAAATCAGGTCAAACTTCAAACATCGAGAAAGGAAAAGAACACACCAGACGGATGAACCCTAAACAAACGAAATTCTCAAGTAATTAAAAAAATCCAAAAAAAAGAATGTTGAGTGGACCTTAACAGCTTGATTGAGGATGGGCACTTGATTGGGGTCAAAGAAAAACGCTTTAATAACCCCCTGCTTGGAGAAATTCGCATTGGAGCTCAAAGAAAACGATGAACGTTTCTTCCAAGTCCACTGCCAACAGCACACAAAACATATGATTGTAGCATGTGGAAAGTGAAAGGAAATGAGAATGGAAGCACAGGTAATGAAAAGGGGTTGGAATACCAGAGCAGACGGGCAAGAGTTAGCCAGGCACACGGCTCCCATTTCCTTTTTCTTTTCTATCTCGTACGTTGTGTGCTTCAGGCTTTGGTTTATTTATTTCAGTGGAAGATGAGAATTGCTTGCACGACATTAACAATAAGGTAAATTACAAATTCAATACTAAATTTTAAAGGCACAATTTCAAATGCAGTGTCCACCATTGATTTTTTGGTTATTTGTCTTTATTTTTTTTTGTATAAAATGTATGAGGTTGACATGACATGGGAGATGACGTGATATTTTGTTGACTTGGCATTTTAATAACGTGGCATCGTGATTTTTTTTTTAAAATAATTATTTTATATTAATTTTTAATTAATCAGATGATACTACGTGGCGCCATCATATGATGACATATGGTTGATTGGTTGTAAGGTATAAGAAAGAAGCAAAATTTAATAGTTGTGTTGGGGGATTCAAACTTAAGGCACCAAGTTGAAAGACTTAATACACAACCACCAAGTCAACTTATTATGTTATTATTTGTTCACCACTTATTTTATTTATTCGTTACTTTATTTGTTTGAAAGTGAAGAAATATTTATTAAAATATTTACTAATATATCCTAAACCCTAAAAACTAAACCCTAAAAAACTAAATCCTAAACCTTAAATATCAAAACACTAAAAACCTAAACACACAAACCCTAAACTCAAAACCCCTAAAACCGAAACCATAACACATATAACACTAAACCCTAAATCAAAACCATAAACACATAAAACAATAAACCCTAAACCATGAAAACATAAAACCCTAAAACATAAAACCCTAAACCATAAAAATAAACCCTAAAACACTAAAACCTAAACACATAAACCCTAAAATCTAAACCCTAAAACCAAAACCATAAACACATAAAACCCTAAACTATAACTATAAACACATAAAACCTTGAACCCTAAAACACTAAACCATAAAACACTAAAGCTTAAACTTTAAACCCTAAACCTAATGTTCTACACCTAAAGTTCTAAACCCAATTTTAGGGTTTAGTATTTTATGCTTTATGCTTTTAAAGTTTAGTATTTAGGGTTTATGGATTAATGTGTTTAAGGTTTCAATTTTAGGGTTCAAGGGTTTATGTTTTAGTGTTTTGATATTTAGGGTTTTGATATTTAGGGTTTAGGGTTTAGTTTTTAGTGTTTATAGTTTTAGATTTTAGAGTTTAGAATATATTAGTGAATATTTTAATGAATATTTCTTCACTTTCAAACAAATAAAGTAATGAATAAATAAAATAAGTGGTGAAAAAATAACAACATAGTAGGTTGGGTTGGTGGTTGTGTGTTGGGTCTTCCAACTTGGTGACCCAAGCTTGAATCCCCCTAGCACAATTATTGAATTTTGCTTCTTTCTTATGCCTTAGAACCAATCAGTCACATGGCATCATCTGATAGTGCCACGTGGCATCGCATGATTGGTTAGAAAATAATATAAAATAATTATTTTTTAAAAATTACGATGCCACGTCAGCAAAGTGCCACGTCATCTCCTCATGCCATGTGAGCTTCAAGCGTTGACCGTTGGTTGACTAACTGTTTCCATCCAACGAGGGTGAAATTTGAACAAAAATGAAACGTTAGGTGGTTATTTGCACAAATAAAAAGAATATGGACTAAAGTGACCAAAATGTCAAACGTTGGGGGCTACTTTTGACATTTTGCCAATTTTAAAAGATATAAATGGGTTGTTTTATTTATTGATTATAATAAATATGTTACTCTATTATTAAGTGTTTAACCGACGTTTAATTTTGGCTTAAGGGTGTTTGAGGCCCTGTGATCAATTTGACCATCAAGTTTTGACAGTTTTTTCTTGAGATATTACTGTCACATGACACACTACAGTTCTGTCATGTAATATTTACAGATTTTTTAAAAAAATATTTTTTATAATTTCTTTAAGTTTTTATAATTTTTAGAACTTTTAAAGATTTTTTTAAATAAAACAAAAATACTAAAAATTCTAAGTGACGACACTATATAATATGATGCGTTGTATCAACTGATCCAAAAAACTGTTAAATTTAACAGTTAACGTTGGTCAAAGGGGTAAATTAATGAATTTTGGAGTACAATGGCTTAATTGGGTGAAAAAATCAGGGGTTTATGATACCCTTAAGCCTTTAACTTTTAATTACAACTAGGTGAGTTGATTGTTATAATCAATAATTACAATGATTTGATTGTTACAATCGATAAATGAGGTGACTTGATCGTAACTAAAATGTTAATGCTCGATACACACTTAATAGTAGAGTGACCTCTTTGTTAGAATTGATATATAGAGTAACTCGTTTGTAACTTTTTGAAAAATAGTGATTTATTTATAATCTTACTAATAATTGAGTGGCACATGGTATAATTTATCCTCAAAATAGGGAGAAACCACATTTTAGCTCTTGGATTTGTCCATTTTTTACGTCGGTAACTATTTTTCTCACATTTGTATCTGAATACTTTTTGCCCTCAAACGATTTTAATATTATTGTATATTCAAGGGGTTAAAAAACACAAACTTATAATAAAGTTCAGTTAATTAAGAAATCGATCGAATTAATTAAATTTTATTAATTTAATTAATAACTTTCAAATAAATTTTAATTTAATTAACTATTAAAATTTTTAATTAATTTAATTTTACTTAATTCCATCTATTCCAAAACGATTTGACCCAGACAAACAAGATAATGTTAAGATCGAGATTTGGATTCGAAACACAATGTCGGGCCCCTATCGGCCTAAAGCCCAATCGAATCTTCAGCACCGGAAAGGGTCGTTTGGTTTACGTTCGACGCCATTGCCGTAGAGGTGGATTAAATTAGGTTTTGGTATAAAAATCCCCATTTTTTCTCTTCGTGATTTGCTGTGTTTCTGAGATATGGCAGGGAGAGAAGTTCGTGAGTACACCAATCTGAGCGACCCCAAAGGCAAGTATGAAATTGAAAACTTGAATGTGAGCCCTACTGATCTATTCTTCTTCTTCTTCTTCTTCTTTTATTGATTAAAAAGCTTAATTGCAGATAAAAAGTGGGGGAAAGGAAAGGACAAACTGGACGATGAAGATATTGCTTTCCAGCGCATGGTTGCCAAGGTTAGAGCGTCGCCTCTCCCATGTTTTTTCCCCTTCTTTTCTCTCATGAATTTTATTCTTTCTTTTGCTTGGTTTTATGGAAACGTTGTTATTCGGGCCTGAGTTCGTCATTCTCTTATTACTGTTTTGTTTGGAAATCGTTTGTTTTATAAGCTGTGATTCATTTGTTCAATTTTTTTTTGCCTAACTTGGCTTTGGTGATGACTGGTGATGAAAAATTATTGATTATAAAAAGGCATGGTTCAGGTAGCTTTAGCAGATTTATATATAAGTTTGAGTACTTGATGATCTGATGGTAGTTTGTTGGGTTTTGTTGTAGAGGATTATTAATATTAGGGTGCTGATTGTGGATAAAGAGGTTTGACAATAGCAACAACAGAATATTTTCAATGGTTTCATCTAGAGAATAAAAATCTCCAAACTGTTGCACAAAAAAAATGTTTTTTTTTTAAATTTCCCTTAAGCATGTGAAAAGGTATCGCCTTACAATTCACGACTTTGCTAGGTTTTTTCATTTGTGGCTCTATTTAATGGTAATTCGATCCAATCACTTCATTCATCTCAATTAGAAATTTGATTTAAGGTATACTAGAGTGTTCTTACAAGTTGTTTCTGTATTATTTTGATTAATAGAGTTGTACCATTCCATACTATACCTTATGTGATCTGAACTTGGGTGAGTATTGAATATGACTATGCATCTAATAAGGGTATTTTAAATTTTTTTCTAATTTCTACCATATATTATGGGGCTTGAATCTGTATGCTCATGGCTTTTGAATATGTAATGCTAGTACTTCAAAGAAAATGAAGAGTTAGTAGTGGAAGGAGTGGTGCCGTTTGCGATAGTTTTAATAATTTACTTGTGCAATTAAATTTGGCTTGTATCGTTTTCTTGCTATAAATACAAAAGTTGTAGTTTTCTGATAACATGCCCTGGCAGGGAACTTGGCTTCTCCCATTGGGCTTTTGATACAAGCAGATGCAAGAGGTTGCTGGAGAACGCGGAGGCTACCTACATGGGCGGGGCGGTAGCTTTTCTTTCTCTGTCCCTACATCTTGAGATAGATTTTTCTTTTGGTAAATCTACATATTATTATGTATTATTTCTGCAGCTTTGGACAGTGATGATTTGCTCTATCTCAAGGAGCAGATGGAAGCAGAAGAGGACGCTGAGCGCCTTCTGCGCCGCACTGAGAAACGGGCATTTGCAGCATTCAAGATATCCTTAAATGTTCAGCTAATTACACAATATCTGAGATATACTAGTTTGAATATTTTTTGTGATTCTTGCTCTGCATGGCATGTAGATTTGTGCTTTTATGTTTTACATTTGGCAAACATTATTTGAATTCACTTCCACATGCTTTTAGAGAATTGGTTTCTTGTCATATTTTTATTATATTTCTGTTATTGTTGATGCATGTTGCCTGCACTGTGTTTGCTTCTTACAATTTTTCATGCCTCTTGGTAATAAACATAGGATGAGAATGATTTTTTTTTCAAGTATTATGTGCTGAAATATGTAGGTTCATCCTTGCAACTTTTATTTGCGAAGAGCTCAGGATTGTAAAAGAAAAAAGAGCTATTTTGTTTGTTATGGAGTTCCTCACATCTTATACTTTTCCCATTTTAGGTTGACTCAGAGCCCAATTGTGTATTTTTTATCTGCTTTGCTTTAATTTCGTTGCAAACCAAGTTGCTGATCCCCCAGTTGAAAGTAATTGGTCATTTTCTTGAACTTGTGGTCATTTGAGTTTCTTGTTTCCAGTTGCAATTACTACTTTGAAAGTGGAGGAATAGTTGTTCTTTGTTTTCTCAGTTGCATTAGATTACATGACGAGTTGTTTCATATCACACAAAGTTGGTCTTGAATGCCTCATAGTTCTACCGTTGATCTCTTTGTTAGCACCCAGAAGTCTTCCCTTATTTGGTATTTGTTTTATATTGGTTCCCACCTTTTCTTAACCATTTGACACAAAGCTGCAAGTTTAGCAGATTCCGCACCTGCACCCTTTCCTTTGCCTCTTCGAGTTGAGCCCAAGCCAAAGAGTGGAATCAGGTCTTTCTCTCCCTCGCCTCTCTTCCCATAAACCTGCCAGATAACATTCCCGCTACACGTGCACATGTAAAATATTTATAGTTATATTTTTGGAACTGTTGTGTTATCATATTGTTTTACTCACCACTTTCAGTTGTTTTCTTTGTTATGCAGACAGCAAGATTTGCTGAAAAAGTTGTGGAAGTTAAACCGAAACGCACCAAATTTTCAAGCCACTCTGACTCAGAGCCTGAGGGGAAACGATCCAATTTACAATCGCAGAGGCAGGAGTTGAACAATGGACATCATGTTTCGGAATCAGATATGGCGGAAAAGCAGAATAAGGTGGAAAATCCTGCCAAATCCTTATTAGGCTTAGCCTATGCAAGTTCTGATGATGATTGATGAAGACCAATGCTTTGCGTGCATTTCAGTTGTAATCTACATGAATATGACTGTTGTCGTTTTTGTAATAGGTTTAATATCATATTGTACCTGTGGTATTTTAAGAAAAAAAATTCAATATGTTTATCATTATGTGGAACTTGTATTGTGTGTACCGTTTTAGTCTTTTACTGAATTTAATTAAATTAAATTTTCGACGACAGGTTACGTATTAATCACGAATTAGTATCTTATCAATAATGATAAATGTTAGACTAAGTGGTTAAGTCTCCCAGTTCAATATCCGGTACGAGCATTTCTCTCTTCTTTTCTTACGTTCTAGTATTTGTTTTGCTAAAAAAACACAGACTACAAAGAGCAAATAGATGTTAAATGAAACCTATTTAACAATCGAAAATTTGTCATATTTAATTTTTTTTATTTTTTGAATTTTTATATTTTTATACTGGCAAATATTTTTCAAATAATATTTTTTTTATGTTTTATATTTTTAATATTTTAAATACTTTTACAATGATTTTTATTTTTTAGAGTTTTAAATTTCATAATTTTAGTTTTATTTTTTCATATAATTTTATGTTTTTGCTTAAAAGATTAAATAAATCCTCGAACTTTTTAAAAATCAATTAAACCCCTCTGCAATGTCATCATCATTTGTGGACTGCCGCTTTAACACCGTAACGGACAACACCAGTTTTCTTCATTCAAAGAGTTAATTGATGCAATTCGTGAGTTTGAGGGCTTAACTGGAAGTATTTTTTGGATGAACTAAATTGATTATTTGGTGCAAGTTCAGTAGCTGAAATACTTTTTTAGGCCAATAAAATTTTATACGAGAGAAGTACTTGAAAAATTAATACTAATGTATTTTCATTTTTTATGAGAATCTCATTATAGTATATGTTCATTTTTTTAGTCTTTTGATAATACACTTGTAGATAACTACTCAAATTCAGCTTTTCTAAAAATAATAACATTTTTTTTCACTGAGATTACTCGAAGAATATTTTTAAATAGTGGGTATTTCAGAATGTTCATTATTCTTGGATCAATTATACATATTAAAGAACACTAAGCATAATGTAGTAGAGAATACACATTGATTTCTTGTTATTAACGTAATAACAATGATGCCCCAAGTGATTACATCCAATCAGAGAAACTAATTCCTAATTAATAACACAGATTTTACAAATATATTTGCATCTTATTTCAAGTGAAACATAATTAGCCAATTAATTTGTACTATATGGAAGATATTTGAATTAAATAATACCAATTTAAATATTGTAAATAGAAGAATTAGAAACTTCATCCACAGTCCATGGCTCATCAGTTATAAACTGCATCCATGACTCATCTTTATCTTCTTCCTCTTCCATGCATAATGATGGGGGTAGCTCCTCCGTGCTGTACCGATCCACCACCGACGTACTACCACTACCACACTGCCCTTGCCTCTGCTCTTCTGTTTCCGAGCCGATGATCCCGTTTTTCTTGAATACCCGACACAACGCGTAACAATCCTGTCGATATGAATATGAGAAATTTGGAACAACGACACGAACACGACATGTGTTTAAATCTATATCATACAGAATTCGAATTAAATAATGAGAAAAACAAAGTCTATTAACTTTAAAATTATCAGGGATATAAGAAGTATTTAATCATAAATTTAGGTAGAGGATAATGTTTTTGTCTTATTACAAAAGCAAAGCGAGGCAACTTTTTCCGACTTTAGAGGTCCAAGAGCAAGCAAGGAATATTTCACCTTTTTTGTATAAATTTATTTGTTCGATCGAATAAATAAAGAATTATTATTTGATACATTGGTGATAGAGTTTATTTTAATTACTTATTAAAGAAATATAAAGCAAAAGTGTGTCTAAATGACCTAACTTTGCATGAAAGTCATGCATATCCCACGTCAATCCAACAAAGCAAGTGAATAATGCATTTCATGATGTTGGGTCGATTTTGCTCATTTAAACTGGGATGTTGGTTCTTCATTAATGCAACTTGAATCCTGATCATTAGTTGGTGAATAGTAATCTTCATGTACTAAAACAAGTAATTGTTCATGAGTTCGAATTCCAACATTTGCCTTGAGAATGTAAGACTTCATTATTTAATAAAAAAGGCAGGTAACTGATTATTTCTTGCTACGATGCACCAAGTACCTGAATTCCAATGGTGTCCTCGCATTCATTGTCGTCGAGACGATATTCATGCATTATCCAGTCCGTCCTGATTCCCTGAGGGGCACGGCCTCGGTAGTAAACCAATGTCTTCTTCATTCCAATGGCTCGATTCTGGTAGCAAACCCTCCTGTCCTTACCTGTAGATTTCCAATATCCTGCCCTTGTCGCCCTGTTTGTCCTGAATCCATTCGGGTATTTTCGATCACGGGGTCCGAAGAAATACCACTCCGGATCTCTACTTGGAAAAAATGATTTGTCTGTCAAAATAATAGAAAACGGTTCATATATATTTCCAGCATATATAATTCAACAAAGATATATAGAAATGAAGTAAACATGTTTCTGCCATGAAATATAAGAAGAGATTAAAATAGAGGTCCGCTATAAAGTAGTAGCGACACTATATGAAAATGTTATTACAGAAAATAACGGTCCGTTGTAGCTGCAACCGTAATTTAAATCCCTGAGAAGGAGAATGAGACCTGCTAACTCCCATGGTTCGGATTTGTAGAGATCAACCTCGGGAATGATGTCGAGTTCGATTTCTTGCCTATTTATTTTCCTTTTGAGATAGTAATTCACGAGTTCCTCATCAGTGGGATGGAACCTAAAACCAGGAGGTAATCCCAGCGGTGCCATTTCTTTTACACTATCAAATAGCTGCCAAAGCCATTGCTATCATTTCTATATACAAGGATTTAAAGTCGCCTCTCGTTGGCTTATTTTTCACTTTTTCTTTATCAGATTCTTGGACAAACGTTCCTCACAAGCCGTTCCACCCACTCTCTTTTTTCATTTTGTTTAACCACTTACGCCCGACTCTTTGGTCGACTAATTCGGATCAAATTTTACAGAAATTAAATATGGGACGACCATCCCAAACCAGTCTCACTGTTCACAGCGCTATAATTTAAACCCCTAACATTGGTCGATAGGTCAAAAATCAAAAAGTAGAAATTTTTGTTCAATTTCGATATTAGCCTTGCAATGATAGGTGATGATTTGTTTCTTTGCACCCGGAGAGGCATGATTTGAAGATTATGGTTCACTTCTTCGTATTCGAGGAGGTGGATTTGTTGAAGATATGCTCCTCGTACACGAGGAGCCAAGAGTCCTAAAAGTAGGGATGTTCAAACGGTCGGTTCGGTTAACCGACTGAACCAAGCTTCTAAAATTTCATTAACCGAATTTTTTTACTATTAACCGAAATTTGTTATAAAATTTTAGGTAAATTACACAAATAGTCACTAAACTATATTAAAATAATCTTTTAGCCACTAAACTTTCAAAAGTTATAAAACAACCATTAAACTTATCGAATTATTACAAAATTATCATTGATTTATTGCACATTATAAATTATTGACAAATATTGAAAATTTTAATGACTATTTTTTAATAATTTAATAAATTTAATGATCATTTTGTGCTAATTTGATAAAGTTTAATGACCATTTTATAATTTTTAAAAGTTTATTGACCAAAAATAAATATATAATATATAAAATATAAAAATTTCGGGTAATTTGGTTAATTAACCGATTTCGAACCGAATTAACCGATAGCCAAAGTTTGAAAAAATTATTAACCGTTAACCGACTGAACCTAAAATTAACCGAAAAAAATTCAGTTAATTGATCGGTTAATTCGGTTAACCGAAATTTTGAACACCCCTGCCCAAAAGGACATTTCTCAACTTCGTCTTATTTCAAGTATTTATCATGATTTGAGTACGTAAAAATCCTTTCATTTTTAGAATCCATTTGTTTAGTGACCATCATTAAAACAAATGCTTGATACGACACATAAAAAATTGAGACAAAGATGGGATATAATCGTCTTCAAACACAAGGTCAAAGAAGAGATGTTCAACAACCAAAGAGAAAGTAAAACAAAAAATAGGTGCCCCCGTTAAACGTGTGATCACTTCTAAAGGAACTTTTTTCAAGAAAACTCTTCGTTTTAACATCACGACCACTACCATGGTATGGAGAATCTCTCATTATTTACTTGTTTTTTATGCATTCAATCTTCAAATACATATCCTTAATTATATTGTGCATTGCATTTACATTAGTAGTTTAGTTAATTTGTGTGTCGAGTCGTTAACTCAAGTTCACTTATGGCGCGTTTTCTTGCGGATTCGATCCTCGGAATACTTCTATTGCTGCGATCAAATTTTGTCAAGGAAATCAAAGGTGTGGTTATAACAGTTAGTGACTCAAGAGTATTTTAGGTCTAGGTAGTCGTAGTCGTAGTAGTAGTTTTCTAAATTACAAAACACATTTGGAAAGATGAATAACACAAAACATAGTTGCACTGCATGCCACTGGCCATCAGTCAAACTTCAATGCATGTGTCTCAATAACTACAATTAGAGCTGAAAAACTAAATATGATTACCATAAAACATCAAGCCAAGTCATCATGCCATACGCGTAGCGAAATTCTGTGTGCTGAAGAAAAAGGAAAGAAACATATGCACTAAAACCCAGTATGGGAACCAATTTCTAATCTCAGGGCAACATGGCACATGATTTCCAACAGTTATTATATCTACAAAGGGAATCTGATCTGTATCCAGAAAAAAATCAAGGAACAAATGGATTGAAAACCCTCGAGAGTTCGTTTAACAATATAGTTGATTCAGCTAAAAGGTGGGGGTTGGAGACTATGAATAAACATCAAATGGCACACTTACCACACATCCTCTACGACCACATAGGTTAGATGACCTCTAGGGGGGTAGCCAATGCCCATCCTTGAAGAACTGAAAATGAAATAAAGAAAAAATCGGTCACAAAAAAAATCCATAAATCAAATTCTCTAAGCCCAAAATGACGGGAAGAAATAACAAAGGCCTGGCCGAAAGAGCTGAGAAGAAACACAAATGACTTACAAGCTTTCGTAGATCAGATTGGAAAGTATAAGAATTCCTACTGCCATGAAGATTGCTTGTATCCATCCCATCCACCCTCGGGTTCCTTTCTTTTCAAAATGTCACCCTGTGCTAGATACATTCTTGCTTGCTCCTCTGCCAGGGCCAGTGAATTGGCAACAGTTGGTTGCCTAGGTACAAGAGGGGTTGTCTCATCTCTTCCTTCAATGTTTAAGCCACCAGGACCAGCATTTAAGTCTAGACCTTGCCTTCCCCATTTCCTACCACCCTCAGCACCACTACTATTACTACCATCAGGAAGGTTAACAATATAGGGCCTTGGGTAATGGGACGGAACCGCACTAGCAGGCCCCAACAATTGTGAATGGACAGTGGGGAAACAAAGCCTCCCAGCAGGAGATGAATCAACATAAGTTGTTGAACCACCAGAAAAGCTGGTTGAAGGAAGAGGAAATGGTGTTCCGAAGGGGAACACAGGATACTGGAACGGAGTCGCTGAGAAGGGCACTGCTGGTGAAGATGACAACATGGGTCCCCTATATACATCAGTATTGAAAGGGGGGCACCAGTTGTGGGACCCAACACCCTTTGAGGCCCACCAGTTGCAACAATTGGAAATTGTTGTTCCCGATCCGTCAAGATTGATGGAACAGTGATAGGCGAGTATGCATTCCCCGTAGGAAACAATGAAGAGAAATTTGCTATCTCAGTATTGTTTATCCGCAGGCTGGGAAATGGTGCTTGAGATGGCACATTGATGGTTCTTCCATGCTGGCTAAATGGTGATGGTTCAACACTCACCTCATCAACAACAGGTCCATTGTTCAAATCGAAATCTCTGTGCAACCTTGCTTCAGCATTAATAACACCACCTGTTAAGGATGATGATGCAGGCTGCGTAAAGACTTCAAGTATATGATTATTCCCAATTGTGTGATTAGGCATATTGGCCGACTCATCAACTCTGTTCAAATCAAGATCAAGTCCACCAGAGGAGCGAATGGGAGAAGAACCAGTGTTAAAAAGGGCTCAAGGCGCACTAAGGCGATCGGGGTCCAATAGCGAAGGCACAAAGCGCGCGTCTGATCGAAGTACGGCGCACTTTTTAAAATTTAACTATGTACAGATTTTTTTTTCAGTTGTAAAGAACAACTAATGTAATGTAAACATTAAAGAGTATTTATAAGAATATTTTATGTGTCGAGCATAATTTTTATGTTCAATTTTATCATAAACCACTCGTGGAGAATTTATAAATGCACGTGAAAGTACTAAAAAACAGTTTACCCGTTAAGACTTTTAATTCCAAAATTCAGTTTCTAACATACAATAGTAACTAATTTTTACGATATAAATATAACAAATAAGAAAAAATTTGTGAATATAATTAACATAAAACAGTCCCGTAAAGGCTAAAGAATTGAATAATTTTTTAATAAAAATAAAATAAAAAATTATAAAAAATAAATAAGACAAATATAGAAGACAGACTCGTGTTTTCTTGTTTATTCAAGATAAATAAGAAAAATACAAGAGAGAGGGAGAGGATTACTTGAAGTCTTGAGGTAGAACCAAAACTTTGTTTTTTTAGGATAAATTCTTATGTTTTCTTTTGGTTAGTCCTAATTTTATAGTTTTTTTCTGTGATTTTTTTGCCCTAATCCTAGTTGGATTAGGCTGATCCAATTAGATCTTATTAAATAAAGAGTAGGTAAAACATAATAAAATAATAAAAAATACATAAAAAGACAAAACTTTAAAAATGCAGTCTTCTATTTCACGCCCCTCTGCAACTTCACCGCCTCAACCCCTGCAATTTTAGCGTCTTCCACCACCTCTCACCGCTTCATCAAAATCGCAGCGCCTACACTCAAACAAGGCATTTTTGCATCGCGTCGCTGCGCCTAGGCGCGCCTCTCCCTTGCCTTTTCAAACACTGAGAAGAACCCATCAACCCACATGTTAAATCATGATTATTTGTAAGATCTGGTGAGCAGTCTTTTCCCTGAGCACAACTTCGGGAAGCTAGATCCTCAAGGACTCACTCATCAGGCAAATTCAAATCTATATCCAATGGAGGACGACTTTGTTTCTCAGAAGTAGCATTGTAATTACCCATTTTTGCCCGAGTTATCCAAACCTACCTGGATCCAACCCTAACCCGGCCCAATAACCCAAATCTGACCCGACCCAATAACAAAAAACCCTAAAATTCTAAAACAACCCTAACCCTAGCTGCCACCAATCTGCCCCGCAACCGCCGCCACTCTCTTTCGCTACCGCCGTCGCTGCCATCACCGGCAACCACCATTTTGAAACCTCAAAATTCATCCATAATCCCAAAAATAACCATAATCCCTAAATCTAACCTAAACCCTCTGCCAAAATGAAACAAACCTAAAACCTACCCCATCACCAAATCCCTGCAGCACCCATACCCGACCATACCCTAACACCCCAAGAATCCGGCTCTCCTATCACCATATTTGCATCAACAGATTAAAGAAAGGGGGAGTTGTTATTTTGGTTGATAAAAACCGAAATCAAATGTAAATGATGGGTTTTTTTTCAAATAGAAAAACGAGTGAAATCTGTAAATCAGGGGGCTGACATTCGAAAAAAAGGGGGTCGAAAAATGAGGTTTCAGGGGTTCTTTTGTTCGGAAATTTGTAAATTTTTTTTTGAAGAAATCAATATAAAAAAATTCAAATTAAAAGTTTCAAACACGTCTCTTCTATTTTCTTCAAATCGAAAGATAAAAAAGGGTTTCGAGTAGTTTACTGACCATTTGGGGTTGCCGTCGTTGCTCCTCAGCCGTCGCGAGGTCATTTGGCCGGTGAACGGCGTTGGAAAGCGATGAGTGGCTTTCGTTTAGAGGGAAGGTTGAAAGAGAAAACCTTTTAGGGTTTTTATTATCTGGTTCGAATGAAACAAATAACCCAACTCTTTATTTTAAACCCAGCTGCAAAACGACGTCGTTTCAGACTCCTCAACCCGCGTTTTGACCCGGTTACCCAAATGAGGATCCGCGTATTTTTAATGGTCAAATTACCATCTCAGTCCCTCAAGTTCTACCCCGTTTATGTTTTTGTTCGTGGATTAATTACGCATTTAGTCATTCTATTTTAATTCCGTTTATATTTCTGCCCGTGGTCTAATCTTGTGTTCGATCCTTGTTTTTCTTATGCATGTTCATTTTGGCTTTCGGTTCCCGTTTCATGTCATTTTAGTCACAAAATTTAATTTCCAGCCCTGCATTTCTGCTTATTTGCATTTCAGCCCGCATGTTTTGCATCTGTTTCATTTTCATCTTGTAATATTAGACATTTATGCTATGTAATTAGATATTCGTACATTTTAGTCCCTAACCTTTAGATCCATGCTATTTTATGAAGTGTTAGTATAGCTCATGCATCTTTATTTTAGCATTTTATTATTATTATTATTACCATAAAGTAGTTTACTATATATTAAATATATAACATATATGTACATACGTATTTATGTTTTTATCTATGTATAATATTCACACATTTTTTATTTTATCTTATTTTATATATATGTATGTGTATATATTTTTATGAATGTTTGTAAAATAATATATAACATTTTATTTAATTACAGCGTATATAAATAATGTTAAATATTTGTTTTACCTTAATTAGTATATTTTTAGATTAATATTCATGCATGTTTTAGAGTAGTGTTTTTTTATGTTAGAATGCATTTTTATGTGTTAGATTAATATTTATGTATGTTGGATTAGTAGGTTATGATGTTAGTATTTTTTATCGCATTGTATTTATTTGTATTTATGTTTGCCATGTTTTTTTTTAAGTTGCATTTCGGATATATATTTTGTCAATGCGATGCCCTTTTATCCGAGCGTAAACGGGGCCAGTATCAGGCGTAGTGATGGTGGTTGGGCGTTTACTCTCGGATAACGGGGCTTTTAAAACTTACCCGCACTTACAACCAAATTTTAATTTAATCGTCACTTTAATCCGGAAAGTTTAATATTAATAAAGCGGTAATTATTAAAGTACCAATTTTGGGCGGTGTGGGGGTGCTAATCCTTCCCCATTCGTAACCGACTCCCGAACCCAACATTTTAAAATCTCTGGTTTTTACGGTGTCCGGTCCACCTTGAGTGGCCGGTGGCGACTTCATTTTTAAATAAAACACGGGTTTTATAAAACTCCATGCGGAAGACATTATTTTCAAAATAAAGTAAAACAAAAATAAACAACCGCACTTTTTTTAGCGAAAGGGACATCGCTACAGATGGCGACTCTGCTGGGGAAACTTTTTTTGGTTTTCAAAAAATAAGAGAGTCGAGCTTTTTCAAATAATTACCGCTTTATTAATATCGGAAATTCCGGATTAAAGTGACTATTAAATTAGCATTTTGTTATAATTCCACGTTTATTTTAACACATTTAAAATTTGGCATATAAACCCGTCATTTTAAGTGGGGGGAAATGCTAATGCTTTCGTGAGGATATCGTTCCTCCGTGTAGGACTAGCAAGTACCTTCGGGGCTCGAGTACCTTATGCTTTCGTAAGGATATCGTTCCTTCGTGTAGGCATAAGCTAATGGGTCCCCTTGAATTGAACCTTGTTGAAAGGAGCCTATAATGGGTGATGATCGGGGGCCTTGCTACTCTTAGTAGAGGACAACAAGGACAATTCGTATACCTCCTAGCACCAACACTGCATGTAGAGAACATATAAAAACCCACCCATGTTAGAGCCATGCGGATAACCTAGGTGTTTTAGACCGTATGTAAATAGGGTCGTT
Source organism: Hibiscus mutabilis (assembly GCA_019671005.1). Taxonomy (NCBI): domain Eukaryota; kingdom Viridiplantae; phylum Streptophyta; class Magnoliopsida; order Malvales; family Malvaceae; genus Hibiscus; species Hibiscus mutabilis. The sequence continues at coordinate 41,218,766 of CM033737.1, forward strand.
TTGTTTGTTATTGATTTTATTTGGTAATAACTTGTTTCATCTTTATTTTATTCTCATCGCATCGATTTCATCTGCATCATTGCACAATATCATCACAATCTTAATTTTGCATTGCATTCACGTAAATCATTTTGCATTTAAGACACATTTTGCATATAGATGCATCAATTTTATAAAAGTTACATCAGTCAAAAAGTTACATGCAGTGCACACTACATGACAGTATCATATAGACAAATGTGTTGACTTGAAACAAGTTACATCAGTCAAAAAATAATTTTATAAAAGTATAAAAAATATAAAATAATTTTTTCTGCTGACTTATCATTCTGTCAGGTCATTTCAAATTGTTTACCGTCAGTTTTCTAATAATTTTCATCCGCAGATGGGCCGTTTTAACCCAAAATGAAACGTTGGGGGTTGAATTACTCCAGAAAAAAAGAATACGAGTAAAAGCGACTATTCAATCAAATGTTAAAGGTATTTTTGACTTTATGCCTTTAATTTTTTTTGTGTTTGACATAAAAAGGCTACGAAAAAGAGCATAAGTTTTTTGTTCATAAACCTACGAGCTCTCCGAGGAAAATCTTATCCAAAATTTTGGATTCCATAATGGTTGTTCCCAATTATTTGCAGGTTAATTGAGGATTTTCCTCACCATTGCCTTTTTTGAATAAGACTTCTTAAATTCCATGAGTCCATGAATGATGTAAGTGAATCTATATACACAGGGACAGAGCTATTAAGGGGTGGGGGCAATTAAAAAATTTTATTTTTTCACTTTGATTTCTCTATATAAATTATTTTAAAAATTGGTTTATTTTTGAATTTGTCCCCTCACTTTCAAACATTTATATTTTGCCCCCTAATCCCAAATTCTGACTCCGTCCCTGTATATACATTTGTAATGTCTCTAAATTTTTAATGCCAAAATTTTAAATTATTTCGATTAAAAACTCTAACCGAGAATTGTGGAAACTATTTGATAAATTAAGTGTGGATGAAAGAAAGGAAAAATGAGGAATTCTTATAAGACAATTAAGCCTAAAGCGTATGTTAGTGAAAAATAATGAGCTTATAAGCGTCTGTTTGTTTCAATGAAAACGGATTTTAAAAAATGAATTATATTTTTTTAAAAATTATTTTCAAAAATTATTTTATGGTGTTTGAATGATGCTATGTAAGCCATTTTTTGTTGTTTGAAAAATTTCATGAAAATATTTTTTCGAAATTTATTTCAGTAAAATGAATACATATTACAAATTTTCTTAATTTGTTATATTTTATTCTTTTATTAAATTAACTTTGTTGCTATAAAATTATATTGTAAAATTTTGAATATATTACAATATTTTATTTTTATAAGTATATCAAATTAAATTTTAATGTCACTCGATTTTTTATAATTGCATATAATATAAATAATTTATTTTAATTGTGTTATAAATAAATTATTTTAAATTTGAAGTTATTAATATCCATGGTTGTTTTGGATGGGGAGCAACATGACTGTCCGAAACTCACATTTTACATTTACAACTTTAAAATTTCTCAAGTAGTAATATTATAAGTTAGTGGTTGCTCCTTATTGTTTTAGTTGAATTTAAGGTGTTTTTAAACAAAATGATAAAAATAATAATTTATTAGCAAAATATATTAAATTAATTATTCAAATTAATGGAATATACTTTCATTCAAATTATCTTGTAATCACCCATTTAAAAAATAATGTTATTTTACCTTTTGAAAAAATGGAACAGTTTTATTTGTATGTTTGTAGTTGACATGATTGTGTACTAACTCTCTAGAAAATTTTCAAAGAGTGAAGTGGTACGCATCATCACCATGAAAATGAGAGGACGATGCATCAAGTTGAGATAGACAAAACAAAACAAAAAAAACAATTTATTGACTTGAAAACGTTTTAGAGCCAGGAAAGTGAATCCACTCCAGCTGAATTTCCACTTCACCACACTCCACATTTCCTAATCTGATGACAAGGTCTTGTAAGATCTTCCCGCCGTTCAAGTATATCAAACTCTCCTCCGCCAGGCAGTTGCTGCTGGTGGGTTGCAATCTTGACAGAACTGTTCCATTCGGGATTTCTTCCAAATTGGTATGCTTTTTCAAGGCTTCTATATATGACTTAACCTCAAATTCTGCATTCCCCATTTTGTCATCCTTGGTAAACGTGTCGTGGTCATACACGGTCTGAAATCATGCACAGACAAGCCAATGCCATATGGGTCAAGTTATCGTATACAGTAAAGGAATTGAGAGCAAGAGACTTACCAGTGTGATTGGAATATTAGGGTCTGTTACAGATAGAGTTAACTCGTCATTCCACTCAGGATTTACATCCCTCTTTATCATACGAGTCTTCAGTCTCTGCAACACATATTGTCATTAACGTGAAAAATTGAAAAAGCAGAATAAAAAAAGAGAGACCTGCTTCCCCATCTTCACAACAACGTACGGGTCGCTGCTTCGAGCATCACGAACGGCAAGGTTTACGCCTCGATTGACGTGGATCCGGAGAAGACCCATTAAGTTGTCCATCAAATACTCTGTCGATTCACCATTGCCTTCTTCTTTTGTATAGCCTACAATTAAGCTGTTCATTCTCGCTCTTAATCTCCTCCTCCTTTGTACAGCCAACTGAAAAAGGTTCCTCGTTTCCTTCTCCACCTCTATCAAAATAGACTACATATAAATAATAACAAAAGAAACAAGACGATGATGATCAGCGATTTAAATTAAGGTTGCAATCACGTTTTCAGTCCCGTCACGGTTCAAAAAACAGATGTTATTGAGAAAACGTGGTTTCGAATAGTGCTAAAACCGCTATATAATAACCGTTATAACTATCACCGCTGTTTAAAACCCTGACGATGATTATGTAGAAGAATGAGAAGACATTACTCATCATGTTGGTAGCTTGGAGCAATAGGAGGTTTGGATGGTGAACCGACGACGTCTATAGAAAGGGACGTAGGGTTTATATCCCAAGAGTCTGACCGAGAATTGTGGCCAAATGATTGGAATGGAATGGGTCCTCCGATTATTCTTCCTCTTCACTTCTTCCTTTTCTTTTTTTTTTCCTTTTCTTTTTAAAATAACTTTCTGTTCTATTTTTAATTGTTCTTTTTATGTATTTATAGTTTGAGTCCATTACACCAATCTTATCTTATTTATTTCTTTTTAATTAATGACGTATCAATCTTATTACCTTACATTTTATTTGACATAAATTTCATAATTATATATAAATTTTAATTTGATAAGTGAAAACTCATTTGATGTATATAAGTACAATTTTATTTCAATCCATAATTTTTAAAACATTAAAATCGTTTTTGATGTAACGCTATTTTATATCTATTTATTATATATACAAATAACAAAAATAAATAAAAATATTTGTTTGTAACTTTTAAGAGTGGACAAAATTCGATTCGTTATAGTCTCTCGTAACTCCACCATTTTCAGTCATACCATCCTTAAAAGCTCTATCTACATTGAACTTCAACCAGCCTTGTGAAGGAGGACACTAGAAACCATGAATTAGGTTGAGTATTGCACAGCGGTATAATTGAGTTATTATGTCTAACGTGTTTATTGTGTTGCATATACGACATCGTATTCTCAATCTTAGAAGACCACACCCTTAACTTAGGGTATGCATTCATTGACATCTTACTACGATTGATTGGATTGACCTAAAATCAGTTAAATCTATACTCTAATACGATTAAATTTAATACCCAAACCTGAATGAAAATAACTGAGGGATCTAAAAGTGTCACATTGGTTCATCGAGAAAATCAATAAATTTTGAAACCAACTTTTATGCTTTTAAATACACCGTCATTTCATAACGTTTCAAATTGAAAGTGATATAACCAACACGGTCAGTCCTTGGCTTTTGGTGGCCCAGGTCAAATATAAAAAAGGCCCCAAATTAGAAATTTAAATTGCAGTTGCGGTCGTATTTACAGTCATGTTAGGTTTTATTGTGGTTGCGGACATTATAGATGCTATTTCGGTCACTGTGAGTATCGCGGTTGTGAAATCTCTTAATAACATACGCTATTGTGGACATAACAGTTGCAGATATCACAGTTTTAGATGGTGCTGCTACCCATGGGCAGATGTAGCATATAAATTGGGGAAGGGGGCAATTGACCCCACTTGATTTGTTGAGGTATGAGATTTTCAAGGAGGTAATATAAATATTAGATTTGACTCCACTTAATTTGTTGGGGTATGTGGTCAACAATACTTATTCTAGTGGTATATAAATTCTCAATACCTCATACTTCACTCATGACCCCACTATAAGAAAATTCTGGCTCCGCCACTACCGCTATCATCATATAACGGTCGTTGTTGCGGTTGCATACCGTTATTTAAATCTCTATCCATAATAGCAAGTAATGAAAAAAAATTAATTTTAAGAGTAGGTCCATAATAACAAGTATTGAAAAATTAGTCCCCTAATAACAAAATTGAATTTTAAGAGTATGCCCAAAATAAAAAATATTAAACAAATCGGGCCGGGCCCCTAATAACAAGTATTAGAAAAAGTTAAATTTTAAGAGTAAACCTCTAATAATAAATATTGAGAAAAAATTAAATATCTTTTAACAAATATTAAAAAAATTGGGCCCCTAATAATAAGTATTAAAAAATAGACCATTAAAAATAAATATAATTCGAGTAAAATTAAAAACGTAAAACTTCCTTGAGTGGTGGGCCCTGGGTGAGCGCTCTTGTTGCCCCTACTTAGGGACGGGCCTGATAACCAATAAAGTTTATAAGTGTTAATATGAACATGAGCTCTAATAGTTCAAAACGAGGTACAAAATAAAGTAGGCATAAAGTCAAAAAGTGCCCCCTAACATTTGACTAAATAATTATTTTGGCTCAGGTTTTTTTGAAGCAATTTATCCCTTAATATTTTATTTAGGTCAAAATGGCTCATTTACAGATGAAAATTGTTAGTCAACTAAAGATAAATAGCTTGAAATGACTTGACAGAATGACACGTCAACAGAAAAAAATAATTTTATATTTTATATAATTTTATAAAATTATTTTTTGACTGATGGTCAATTCTTTCAAGTCAATACCCTTGTCGATATGACACTTCCATGTCAACGTGCACTGCTATGTAAGTTTCTCACGCCATTGAAGCCATTTACCGTTAGTTGACTAATCTGTGAAATGATATTTTGACTATAAATAAAATGTATAGATTTAAATTGCTTGAAAAAAATAAACGATAGGGACCGAAGTATAGCAACATGTCGTGCAATTAATTGAACATTCAATATTTTAAACTTGTAACATATTCATGTCGACAAGGAGATTTCTATTTTCTAGCTCACCTAGTATATTGTAGTACAATATTGTATTACTACTTGTCAACCATTGGACAAATTTCTTGAGCTTTATCGCTAACCCACGCTACACATGGCCTCTTAATTAAAATATGTCAATAATAACATGATTAATTGATGTTTACAAATAATTTTTAGTTTCTTGAAACTAAAGGTATATTTGGACAAATTTCTTGATTGTAGGACTTAATTAAATTTTTTAGAAAAATTTAAGGATTTTTAACTATTTATTGATGTGACATATAAGATGAAGTAACCATGCATGTAAATTTGATCATATCGACAAAGGTTGCTAATATCATCATCCACTAACTACCATATCAGTAGTCTTAGCGGTCAATATTGATCAAAAGATTTATTTAATTAAATTTTACAGTTAAAGGGATCAATTGGGTACAAAAGGTCACGACTTAATTAGGTTTTCGAAATAATTCAAGGATTAATTTCTACCATTTTCCTATAAATTAAAAAAAGCATGCGAACATGTTTAGTATTGTTTGCACGAATGTGTATTTTTTGAACATACAATTTTTTTTGAAAGGAAAATATTGTACGATTTTATTTAAAAAAATCATACAATACAATAGAAGCAAATACTTAAGTCTCGTTAAAAAATCTTTCTAAACCTAAATGGAGAAAAAAGAGTGCGCCAAGTCCAAACCGTTACATAAGACTAATCCCCGGCAAGCCAACCCACAGATTCATTTTCCACACCATCACATGACATAATGCTATAAATCTTAGCAACTCAAACATAATCTATTATTCCCAGGAAAACAAAACTCATAGCCTTCAAAAGAACAAATCAATCACACTTGCTGAAAATTACCAGATTCACACCACCAAGGTCAGACCAGTAGGTACATCGCAGGGGCATTGCAATATAATTTCTAGCAGTCAGCCAAAATATCCAAGACATTTTATTTGATAACGCTCTCTGCGAGGGTGTCAGTTTCTATATTGCACACTCTTAAGAATGTAGATTAAGGAGATCTCTCCTTTCAGGACTTTTCCAGAGAGATTGATCTCAAAGCTTGAGAAAACATGGAAGAGCCTTTGAAGGATTTAGGATCCAATGAACAACATTGATGCAATCACTTTCGACGATCACTTTTACTCTTTCAACCCACTGTGAATCTGCAAAGATTTGAATAACCCTATCAAATGTCAATAATTCAGCCAACGCAGGGGAGCCATAACCTATATTCGACGCAAAGGAGAGTAAAACGCGACCCTCATGATCACGTAGGATGCCCCCTATACCACCTTAACTCCTGTCAAGTTTTATTGCACCATCTACATTGAATTTAAAGCTACCATCGGGGGAGGGCACCGTGGAACCGAATTAGAAATCATTTGAGCACTTGTCCCACAAGAATCAATGATGGCCAAGTTTGAAACGATGTCCTCAATTGAGACATGAGCATCTCTGAGAATTTTGCTTTAAACCACCAAGCAAGTCGAGAGTAAATTATAAAAACCAATTGTAATTCATCCAGAGTTTTTCCACGAAAGACTATATCATTCCTATGTAAGCAGACTGACCAAATAATAGCAAAAGGAATAATACTCCGCATCTGATACTTGGTCGAGCTAGGCCAAAGCGTGTACCAAAACATCATAAACCTTACAGGATCCTGATGGAAGACCATCACATGTTTCCATACCGAAGCAACTTGAGACCAAATTCTCCAAACCAACTCACAGGACAAGAACAAATGTTCCACTGTTTCTGGACACGAACGGCACAGTGAGCAAAGGTTATTCGAGTCTAGCCTGACACCTCTTTTCTCAAGTTTGTATTTGACTGGAACTCGCCGATGTAATACTAGCCAGACAAACGCTTCCATTTTTAAGGGAGCAATACCAAGCCATACTACCCGTTTTCAATTAAAACCCTGGGGAGAATTTGGAACGAGTAAAAGGGCTGCAGATTTCACTGAGTAAGTACCATAGCTTGAACCAAGCCATTTCACCCAGTCCTTGTCGAGGTAGGAACCAACAAAATTGTCGAGGAGTCTTTGAAATACAACCCATTGAAATTTCTCCCAGTCGAATAGCCTGCGTCTATGGGGTATATTACTCCACCGTGAGGGTCCTTTAGAGCCAAAGTCTACGATAAATCCCCTTTTATCTAGGGACAGAGTAAAAATTCGAGAAAATTATTCATACAAAGGATTCCCACATGTCTGACCAGAACCTAGTTTGTTTACCATCTCCCACCTGAATTTAAAACTTTTCCCTAAAAGAACTATTTTCGCCAGCCTCGTCAGACTTATTTTTCGCCACTCCTTTCCAGATCCAAGAAAGATTACGATGGTGTGCAAGATCTGGTAAAAGCAAGGAAGAATTGTAGTTATATTTGCTTGCAATAACATTTTTCTAAAGGCCATTGCTTCCACTCCCATATCATCAGCACCATTTCTCAAGTAATGCCCTGTTTTTGACATTTAAATCAACAATTCCCGTACAATGTTTATACTACTCAAATCTCTTCCCCACTCATAAATTAGAAGATATTGAACGCTTAAGCAAGTTTAATCTCACGCCCTTTTATAGATTGTACCAACGACATGTCAATCGAGTTAAACTTAATCGACTACGAATATGTATTTATTTTGCAACAATTATTAAATTGATTCTTAATAAAAATATAACTAAATGATATTATATTTATTCTAATATGAATTATCATTTTCTACAAATTTAATTTGTTAATAATTATGTTTTAATTTCTTAAATCAAAATAAAATTTAGTTCAATCCCATAATTCTAATACCTTACATGACAATAATATAACAAAACTCAACAACTCAGTGATCAAGTTATAAAAAAATTAATAAAAATATATATTTTAAAATTTAATGATAAAAATAAGACAAATAAAAAAATAAAAGGGTAAATATGATAAAGTCGTGATTTGACCATAATACTATTTTTCGAAGCAATTAAGCTACCATACTATTAATTTAGACTCAATGTGGCTACCTGCCGTTAGAACCTAACGGCAAGGTGACGTGGCAGTTAAAAAATGTATAGTTACACATTTGGTCCATACTATTTACATATTCTTTCAATTTAGTCCTAATTTTAATTAATAAAATTAATTAATTATTTAATTAGGTGGTGACACATGTCTATACCTATTTAGAGGAGGAAAATGAAATCAAACAATCTGCCTACAGAAGATTTGAACCTGGGACCCCCTTAGGGTATAAAGAGTGGCTTAGCCATTGCACCAAGCACAACTTTGGGCTATAAATCACTAACTTCAATATATATGTCTTAATGTTTTCTACATCTATTTTTTTTAATTTCACATATATAATCATCGAACATATTCTTTTAATTTAAAAAAAATTAAATTATAATAAAAATTCATTTAGAGAACCATAAATCCTAAACACCAAACCTCAAACCCCAAACCATAAATTATAATAAAAATTTATTTAGTGAACCCTGAACCCTAAATGCTAAACCTCAAACCCTAAATAAATTTTTATTATAATTTAAATTTTTTTAATTATAATTAAAATTTATTTAATGAACCCTAAACCCTAAATGATAAATCCCAAACCCCAAATGCTATACCCCTAACTATTTAGCGTTTAGCATTTAGGGTTATATATGTGAAATTAATTCGTTGATTATATATGTGAAATTAGCATTTAGGGTTTGGGGTTTAGGGTTTAGGGTTATATATCTGAAATTAATTCAATGATTATATATGTTAAATTAAAAGAATAAATGTAGAAAACAATAAGACATATATATTTAATTTAGTGATACAAAATAAGAAGTTGTACTTGGTGCAGTGGCTAAGCTACTCCTTTTACCCCAAGGGGTCTCAGGTTTGAATCCCTTTGTAGGCAGAATGCTTGATTTATTTTATTAATTTAAAATTAGGACTAAATTGAAAGAATATGTAAATAACATGGACCAAATGTATAATTACACCCATTTTCTTTTAACTATTACGTCACCTAACGGCAGGTGGCCACATTGAGTCCAAATTAATAGTATGGTGGCTTAATTGCTTCGAAAAATAATATTGTGGTCAAATCGTGACTTTATCTATAGTACGGTGGCCGTTTAGGTAGTTTACCAAAAATAAAAATAACTCCGAGTTTAATTTACATTAAAATTCATACTATTACCTTCAAACCCGACCCAATCCACCCAAGTGAAGTGGCCCAATAAACGAAAAAGGAAAAGGCGACCGGCATTTCCAAAATTCTGCCCAAACTCTCTGTTCCCGCGTTTCAGAAATGGAAGAAGACCAACCCTGGGAAGCTCTAAACCTTGACGACTCTGACTCTGACTCCCCATCCCTTCTCCGCCCTTGTAACCGCAAATCCCTAGAACCTTCCCGCTCCTCCGCCAACCGCATCCCGGGCCCTGCCGGAGCCGTTCACGACGCTATGCTTCGGAAACTTCGGAACAATAACAATGCCTTCTGCATTGGCGAGGAGTCCCTTCCGACCCAGGAGTACATTAGGAGGGCCATCCTGGATCCTGGCGCCGGTGACGTTGACTTCTCACGTGATCCCTGGCTTTTCTCCCTCGAATTTATTCTCCGTGAAGGTTTCTTTTTGAATTTAATGATTTGTTCATTTGCTGTCAGTTTTTCTATATACAGCAATTTTTGAGAATATAAAAAGCAAGTAGCAAAACTGATTAGAAAAATGCAGTTCTAACTCCTTAAGCTGCTTAGGATTTTCGGGTATTGTGGTGTTTAGACTCTAGTGATGGTTTTCTTTTTATGAAAGGTTTGGCTGATGATGGCGGAACAATTGGTACTCCATCGAGTTTGATCAAAACTGAACCTAAACTTGGCAACAGAAAAGTAGCTCAGTAGGTCTGTTTTCTTCTGGATTCAGGAGTTTGCCTTGATTTCTTCTGGATTCAGGAGTTTTCTTCTGGATTACTGCTTTCTATTTTTTTCAAACTACTCGATGCTTTTAGATGTTATTTGTTTTGTATAACCACCGGTACCCGACTCATTGGCCGAAAAACCCGGATCGGATTTTGCAGAGGCCCATTATGGGCGACCCTCCCAACCCAATTTTCTCCATTCATAATGCCAGGATTCGAACCCCAACCTATAAGCTTCCAAGATTAAAAAATCAGTATTGATTTAATACAAATGATTTTCTCACTTTCTACTTTTATATCGATCAGATTGTTGCCATTATCAAATCTTGTACACCAAATGGTCTTGGTGATCTTATGGTGACTCTCAAGGTAAAAATAATTCAATTATTATTATACACATTTTGGTTCAATGCTCTCTATGTTGTAAGAACATTTGATGTGCTTGTGATTTGATTTCAGGATTCTACAGGTACAATTGATGCTAGCATGCATGGGAAAGTCCTAGTTGACGGAGGTTTTGCAAACAACATAACTGTTGGCACCGTTTTGATTCTGCGGAAGGTTTTTCTTTGTTTTTTCCCACTTGGGCCAATATTAACATAATTTTAGTCATGAATGGTGAATTTTTGTAGAATATGGTGTTATCTACTTAGAATTATACTGCAATCCATATGGTTTCTAGTAGTAGGCCTTCCTGCTGTAGAACTTCATGTGTTAGGTTCAATATCTACAATGTTGTCATTCGTGTCGAAGCTGAAGTGGAAGAACTGTAATTGCAAGTTTCAGTTTTCTCATCTCCGCTCTCTGCTCGTTATCTCAATATAACACTCAACAATATTGTCAAGGTACACATTTAAAATTATCTACTTAAAAGTGAATGTTTTCTCTCAATGGTCAATACTAATGCTAGAACATATGCCTTTGTGCTATGTTTCCCACCTTTTTCTAGTTACTTTCTCTTGATTGGGAAAAAAGTTGCTCTACATGGTTTCTTAATCCCGGAGTTTAATGTTCTGAGATTATTTGGAACCATATTTCCAGTTCCTAATGCAAAATAAATTGATAAGAATTCATATAAGAATTTATGGTCTTTAGCAAGTGCTGAATATAGGGGCTTTAAGTAATAAGTAGTCCCTGTCAAAGCATGCTTATGAGTTTTTGTACTATCCTAGCTGGTTTTAGAGCATAGTTCATACTTTCTGGTCATACTTAGAAATCATGTCATTTATGATTCAATATATTTGTGCAACAATCAATGTTACATGCCTGCAGCACTTGATCTTGGCTCCTTGTAACATTTTCAGTTTCAACGTCATATAGAAGATGACTAAATCATCCGAATTATAACTGTTCTGTAGCAGAAGAAGAGTTGCAAAGATTTGATCCAGAAAATTTATGCTGAAAAAGTTTTCTTACTCTAGTCGAGTCTCCCAAGAGAATGACACAGGAACGGTTAATTGTTTTATATTATTTTATCATTTCTTCTTTTTATTAATTATTAGGCATAAGATAGGCAGGATTATGATGTATTTTTAGGGTTTAAATTTAGGGATAGTATTAAATCTTTATTATAACCCTAGCATAAATAAGTTGTAAATATTTGCAGCCACAACATTATTATTATTATCCTCTTTCAATTATAGACAAAAAACTAGAGGTTTTTATCTTATTTATTATCAGCCTTAATTATATTTTGATCTGCTGTTGTTTTCTCCCAAACCACACCATTTTAGGCCGCTGCCATCGACATTAACTGTTTATAATATGATGTCTGGTCTTATATTTTTCCATTACAGTTGCTATTCGAAACTCAAACTGCATTTCTTAAACATCTTAAAAAATTCTATTTGAGTCTACATTTTGCATTTAAATAAACTCGAGGTGTTTAACTACTACTTGCTGATATAATTGACTAATTCTGCAGGCAATTCCAAAGGGTACCGAGTCTCTGCCAGAACAGAATCATACGTCGAGGGTCATATCTACTGCCCCTGCCATTGGTCAGTGACATTTCTTTGACAGGTTTCTCTGTTGTCTAACCAGGAAATTTTTTTGTCCTAGTACAATTGATCATTTCTTGGTTTCTTTTCCCTGTCTAGTAGTAGTTTTTATGAGGAAAAAATCAGTGTCTGGCTTAAATTTGGAACTCAATATGATGGCCCTCGTGAGATTGTTTCACCTGAATGTTACTCCGACTGTTAATCTACTTTCTTGCTGCAGAAAACACTAAACAGATATGGAATCGACCGAAAGTGTCCAGCTCGTTACCGGACAGAAATGCAAAAAACATGAATAGCCTCAAACAGACTTCATATATGAGAGGGAGAGTGCTGAATGATAAAGGAACTGGAGGAGATGAAGCATTGGGAAGCAGCTCCTGTAATAATGGAACACATACAAGTCTTAATGCTCCTGAAGAGAAGGAACTCTCACTGGGGCGGTATATTGGCAGCCGAATGAAAAATGCCGCTGTGCTAGTTGGCACCAATGAGCTTGAGGTAAACGTTGTGGTCGAGAAGCCGATGAGCGCACAGAATCCGACAGGGAGAGATGATCACTTGGAAAGAAACCATAGCAGTGGTGATTCAAACTTGTTTGGCTTCTCGAACAAGCGGGAAAGTGTAACCATCATCGAAGATAAGAAACAAAGGAAGGTACCGGTTTCAAGAGGCTCGCTTCCACAATGGACTGATGAACAGTTAGATGAGTTGTGTTCTTTGATTGAGATGATGGATCAAACTGAATTCATAATACAGATTGGATCATACTGATTTTGCAGTGTATAGATAGCATAGTTTAGTGGTTGTGCATTCAATTCTGGTTTATGCATATCAAGACATCGTTTTTGAGGAATTTATAATGACAATTCAACCCTCATGTTTATCTTTTCTGTCATTTTGATCCTGATTTTTCCCCTACAATCCACTTTGGTCTTCAGCCTTCAAATTTTAATCAGATTAATGGTTGTTTTTATTCGAGTAAAAAAGTTGATTGAACTGTTAACATTTTAACGATGCTGATGTGTCATGTATATTTTATTGTTGGTGTGGATAATTTTCTCTTTTTAAGAAAATTAAGAACATTTCCAAGAATTTTGAATGTTTACATTTTTTCGAGGAAAGAAATAATTTTATTCAAATAATGCAAAAGCAACCAGGAGAGAAGAAGGAACTAATCTGAGCCCGTTCTTATTCATTCTGTTTCACATACAATAAGACTATCCGAGCAAGAGAATGAGCAAATCAAATTCAAATGTGTTCAGAATGCAAGAATTAAGAGCACTGATAACTTTTAGACGATCTGATTCAACAAATATTCTAACTGTTATACATGTGTCTCTGCATCCGGAAATTACCCCTAACGCCTTCGTATTTGACAACTTTGGAAGTAATCCTTGACAACTGCTCCTCCGTAGACGACTTATATCGGAGATGAGAACACTAGAGGCTTGCACAATCTTGGGAACACACGCTTTCAGGAGCTACAACGCATCACCCACGTGACTGGACTGCAAAGTCTATTGATTGAGAGCTGGACATAGCTATGCCTACCCATCTCATCAATAACAGTACCTGAAGTTATAAATACCTAAACTGTTAAAGAGAACAAACAAGAAGACAACCAAAAGAAATACCCCTATCCCACTTGACTCCCCTTCTTCATCCTTAGTTAACCAAATTATTGCATCAGATTTTCATTCAAATCAGACCTTATTATTATACTTGTATAGTCTTCGACATTCACTCGTCCGCAACAAAAGGTTCTCCCAAAAGATATCCTTCGTCTTCATGTCTTCTCGCCTCCAAACTTTCCGCAATACAACACTTCAAAATCGTCCCTGAAATGCATAAGAGCTCATCCAAAGCCTATCTTATTATACCCTCTGGATGTCGCTCATCCTGATAAGACCACTGTCAAATTCGTCTTCCTCAGCAATCAAGTCCACCGTTTGACGCATAGGCCTACCCGTCATGCTAGCAAGTCAATGCATCAATCCATCAGACCCAAACTCCATATTTGCCATTAAAGAATGTCTGTCACCCTCTTTAAATACCTCAAGAAGGGACCAACAAAGGGATAGGAAGAGAAGGGACAAGAACATCCTTGACCAAAATCTCATATCTCTCCTTAACCTGACCACATAAGTCCTCCGGCCTCACTCTTATTCGTCATTCTTAACTCTGGTCATTGTCTATTGGACTTGTTGGGCTTGTATATCGTCAGTCGAATTGCCAAGAGGGGGTGAACTGAATTTTTGAAGTGGTGGATGAAAAGCTAAGAAATAAAAATATCAACACAAAGACTAAGAGTGGTTCGACTTCTAAACCAAGTATACTTCCACTACCTTAGCTATCCACACTAGGATTTCTCAAATCTACTACATTTTCTTTCTTTTGAGGACAAAGAGTAACCTTACAATCCCTTAAGGTTTATACCCCAAAGAGATTACAAATGAAAAAAACTGAAAAACCTCACTTAGGCAAATTGCTTACACTCTAAAGCACTCACCCAAAACCTAAACACTTGAGCAATTATAACAATTTAGCTCAACAAGTGTTCTCTACAAGATTTGCTTCATTAAGGATTTCTCTACAAGAGTAACAATTTAGCTCAACAATTTACCTCACTAAGGATTTCTCAAATTCACTAGATTTGTTTTCTTTTGAGGACAAAGAGTAACCTTACAATCACTTAAGGTTTACACCCCAAAACCTTAAGACCACTCTCTTAAAGAGATTACAAATGAAACAAACTGAAAAACCTCACTTAGGCAAATTGTTTGCACTCTAAAGCACTCACCCAAAACCTAAACACTTGAGCAATTATAACAATTCAGCTCTACAAGTGTTCTCTACAAGAAATATTACAATTTAAGCTTTAAAAGAATTTTTCTATACAATTTAATGTTGGTAGATGTTGTTCTTTCTTCCATAGATGCTTGAAGACTTCTTTTAAACCCTCTAATGAGCTTGTGATCGTTACTAGCCATTGGGGACTTAATTTCCAACATTAAATACTCTTCTGGTGCAGAAGATATCGGTACATGCCTTTAAATAGAAAGAGTCGTTAGACATAAAACACAGGGGGTCTCGTAACATGTTGCCAAGGTATCAATACCCCTTGCGTATCGATATTGAGGGTCGGTATCGGTAAGAAAAGTGCTCACCGGAATTTCTTTAAAAACTTAGTGTATCAGTATTCGGCTTAGCCGTACCGGTACAGGCCATAGGGTATCTGTACCGAGGATAGGGTGTCGCTACCTGAGGCCAGTTTTTGACTTTTAAGACCTTTTGAAAATTTTTGTTCAACTCAAAAACACTTCAAAAATATATTTTTCAAGTTATTTGGACTTTGAATAATTTTTGCAATATTTGAATTAAGTCCAAAAACATTTTTCACTTTGTTATATCAAAATCTTTATCTCACCAATCTCTCCTTTTTTATATAACGAAACCGCTTGAAAAATTGTTTTTGAAAATTTCCCTTTTAGAAAAATAATTTTAGAAAAAGAAAAATATTTTAGAAAATATTTAAAGCTCCCCTTGTTCTTTTTGAAAGCTAATTTTTCAAACATATATCCCTCCCCATATTTGTTATATAAAAAATAATTCAAAACAAACTTTGAAATCACTTTAAAGTTTAAGATAACAATGAAGAAAAGACCAAAAAAAATTAAACATGAAAGAATTTAGATAAAGTGGCTTCCCTTACTCAGGCATCAAGTAAATTGTTAGTCCAATAATTCAAGAGAAATAATGAATTTCAAATAAATAAATGAAATTAAACACAAGAAATTCAATTAACATGCCATTTATGGGAAAAAATCAATAAGCATACATGGCATGGCAAAAAGAGACAAATTTTTGCTTTTTGACTGTGCGTACTGGTACGATATCGACCATATCGGTATTGGGGTTGAATGTCGTATCGGTACAGTATGGGTAGTACTGATCCTGAAGGCACGAAATGGTGAAAATATGCAGCAAAATCAACCCAAAAAGTCTTACAACTTAGCCTTAAGTTCATAAAAAGTCTTGAGGAGATCCTAGATATACATTTTGCACATTTTTGTTACAAAAGAACAACATGCTTCTCAAAATAACACATTTAAATCAAAACAAGCATGAATTTCACCAAAACTCAACCAAATATTACAAGTTAATGGCCAAAGACATAGAAATGAGCATAAAAGGCCAAAAACATGTAACTCATGCAATTGAGACTCCCCCTAACTATATGGAATTAGGCACAACACGGAGTCACACAAACATGCTTAGATCATTATAAAAATTAGACATGGAAATCGTAATGAAGCAATTGCATGAAATTTAAATTTACCACTTGAACCAAGGTAGGATGTTAAGCCTCTCCTTCTTCAAGTGTCCTTCCTCCTTTGTGTGTCAAGAGCTTCCAAAATGTGACTTTGCTTATCAATGCTCAAACATACTTACAAAAGACAATCAAGTATATTTTGATATCCAAATTGCTTTGGATCCATTGGCATTAGTCCCAAAAATTTTAGTTCTCTTAGGGATCTATTTTTCAATGGCATCCTTATCTTTAGAAGAAATGAGTCCTTTTGGGACCCAAATATTTTTAACCATTTTACCCTTAAAAATCTAGGGGAACTAGATTGTCTTTGATAAAAATTTGTTTTAACAAAATTTATTTTGGAGCTACCTCTATTTTCACATTTTTTGAAATTTTTTGTTAAACAAATTCTTTTTAAGATCGTCAATTTCTCTTTGATGATCATTTTGAACTTTTAGAAGCAAGTTTTGTAAATCCAAATTCTTTTGTTCAAAATATTTAAACCTTGCTTCAAGTTCGAGATTGGTTTTAGAAAGCAATTTATTTTCGATTTTCAATTTTGAAATCAACTTTTTGTTTTTTTCAAAAATGAAGCCTTGAATTCTAAAACCAATTCATTATAGGCTTCTTGTAACTCATCAAAAGTATAAGAATTTAAATTAGATGAGTTAGAAGTTACCTCTTTTTCTTGGATGGCCATAAGACAAATGTTGGCTGCTTCATCATCATCGATGAAGTATTCCTCATCACTCCATGTAGCCACAAATGTTTTTTCTTTGATCTCTTCTTCTTTATCTTTGGGCAATCGTATTTGACATACCCGAGCTTATTGCACTCAAAGCATACAATGAGATCTTTCTTCCTCCTTGATTCATGCTTTGATTCTTCTTTCTCGCACTTCATAAATTGATTGAGTTTCTTGAAAAGTTTGGCCATATTTCCATCTCCACTCTCCTCATCACTCTATGTTTCTTCTTGAAGGCTCAAGGAGGTCTTGAATGTAATATTCTCATTCTTCTCTTCTCTTTGACATCAACTCATGTGTGAACAAGGAACCGATGAGCTCGTCAAGCTTGAGCCTCTTGAGGTTCTTCACTTCGATGATCACCGTCTTCTTGGATTCCCATGATTCGAAAAGTGAGTAAATTAACTTTTGAACTAGCTTATCCTCTAGAATTACTTCTCCATAGCATTTAATTCCATTGACAATGGTGGAGAATCGATCGGACAAGGTCTCATACTGAAGGTTAAGAAGACTGATCTTGGTCTCCTTTACTTCGTTGGTGCCTTCATGGGTGACTTCAAGCTTGTCTCAAATCTCCTTGCCATTTGAACAAGATGAAACCCTTCCATGTTCATCGAGACCAATAGTACAAAAGAGAATGTGCATGGCCTTGGCATTTGTTTGGAATCCCTTGTTCTCTGCATCACTCTAATCTCTCATCTCAAAAGTTTGCGTGGTGTAGCCTTCTATGATGCTCATCCATGCCCCAAGATCACTATCTTGTATAAATAGCCTCATCATATTCTTCCAATAAGAATAGTGAGCTCCGTTGAAGAACGGTGACTTGTTGATCGGTTATGAGTCCTTTATGTAATAAGCACCAGAAGTGAAGGCTATTGCTTCGTTGATTGAAAATGACTTGAGCTCTTCGAGGATCGACTCTAGGATATTAATATGATGATAGAGACCTCGCTTTGATACCAATTGTTGGGCTCATATATCGTTAACCAAATTTCCAAGAGGGGTGAATTGGATTTTTGAAGTGGTGGATGAAAAACTAAGAAATAAAAAATATCAACACAAAGATTTAGAGTGGTTCAACTTCTAAACCAAGTCTACTTCCACTACCTTAGCTTTTCACACTAAGGATTTCTCAAACCCACTAGATTTGCTTTCTTTTGAGTACAAAGAGTAACCTTACAATCCCTTAAGGTTTATAGCCCAAAACCTTAAGACCACACACTCTCAAAGAGATTACAAATGCAACAAACTGAAAAACCTCACTTAGGCAAATTGTTTGCACTCTAAAGAACTCACCCAAAACCTAAACACTTGAGTAATTATAACAATTTAGCTCAACAAATGTTCTCTACAAGAAATATGACAATTTAAAGTCTAAAAAAATTTCTCTATACAATTGAATATTGGTAGATGTTGTTCTTTCTTCCATAGATGCTTGAAGACTTCTTTTAAACCCTCTAATGAGCTTGTGACCGTTACTAGTTGTTGTGGTTGGTTTAGAGTCGTTGGGGACTTAGTTTCCAGCATTAAATGCTCTTTTGGTGCAGAGGGTATCGGCACTCGGGATAGGTGTAGCGACTATTTTTAGAGTAGAAGGGCCGCTATGAAAAGTTAATAAAATATCGTGTTTGGGGAAATTCCCGCTTTTGTTGAAAATATATAAAAAGTAGAATTGTTAGAAAAACTTGTATTTTAAAAATATAGAGTCGCCACCGATCACTTGGATTAGGTAGACCGGACACTGAAAACAAAACCAGAGATTTTATTTGGGTTCGAGAGTTGATTACGCACGGGGAAGGGTTAGCACCCCCGCTACGCCCAAAATTGATAGCAAATAGATTCGTATCGTATTTATAAAGAAAAATAAAATTTGATTTAATTTAATACTTAATTCCAAGAAACATGTTTCGAATATTAAAACTTTGTCTCGATCCACGATACCAAAGGAGATGACACCCAGAGACTGGATGACACTCCCACTAGAATACCGGGATAAAAGGACTAAACTATATGTGATAAATTAAACAAGAATTAAAATGCGATAAATAAACTAAAATACGCGAATTGATAAAAAGAACAAATATAAAACATGTGCATATATAAAAAAGGGTAAATGCATAGTTAAAATAAATCATCCATGTATGTAAAAACATAATTTATATATACAACATATAATATACAACATGTAATATGCATCAATATACAAATATAACATAATATGTATATATATAATATATTATATAAATAATATTATATATGCAACAAATAATATCATACATAATATATAACATTAGTTAGCATGTACATAACATAATACATATATAATAACATTAAAATATATATAACATACATACATATATAAACATATATACAAGAGAAACAAAAATAATCAAATAAAAACAATATTAGCAACATAATTCGAATATAAAACAACATAAAAAATAAATAACATGTATCGAACAAGAATATGATAACATGATAAATAAAAAAATATAAACAAATAACAAAATATAAATTAAACTGAAATTAAATTAAATTAAAGGAACAAGGACTAAAAAGTAATTAACCCATAAAACAGTTTTAAAATCAAGAGAAAGGGGACCAAATTTCATAACAATGAAAAAACATGAGGACTAAAATCAAAATTTTCCCTTTCTAAAATAATAAAACAGGATTGATGATGAAATTGCAAACCAGCCTAAACTTTGGAGGACTAGATGTGCAAATTTCCCATGCGACAGAGACATTTTGAAAATACCAAGTGGGACGGAGGGATTTAGTGGGTAATTTCTCCATTTTAAAACTGATTTCATTTTATTTAGGGACGTGATTGCAAATGTTTGAAAACATAGGGGGACCGATGGTGTAAATTACCCATGCGACAAGCCCAAAGTAAAAAAAACTGAAAGGGCGGAGGGACCATTTATTCATTTGCCCATTTTAAAAAAAAGAGAAAGTCTATAAATAGACTCATCCGGGTCCAAAATCAAACTTTAGCCATTTTAAAATTTTTCTTCTAAAAATGATAACCCCTCATTCTATTTTTTTTCCTCTCAAAACCGAAGCCCAAACTTTGAACCCAGAAAATCGGCAGCCCTCCGCTAGTCGGCGTCGATGAGACCAAAAAAACACCCAAAATAACCCTCTTTTCAACCAAACCCTGAATCTAACCTCAGATTTTAGGAATCAACCCCATATTTACCTAGATCTAGAAAAACCCGAAGCCTAAAAAATTTTTAGAAACCATTTAAGAAACTTGAACGTCGGTGAAAAAAAGAAGACGAAGAGACAACGATATGGGTACCGATAATCGGCGGCCCCAACCTCGACCACCATGCAAGGTGGCCGGCCGAAGTCGAAAGGGTAAAACACTTCCCCCTTTTTTTCTTTATTTGTTATTGTTATTCTTTTTTTATTTCAAATATTTGCGAAAAGAATAAAAAATAAATTGAGAGATTACCACTGGAATCCTCTTTTTTATTGATTCTGAATCTGGTTTCTTGTTTCATAATGACTGATTACATGGTGTATATATGCTTTGTTGTTCTAATTTCTTTGCTTACAAGATTGTAACGATGTCCCTCTCGCTAAAAAAGGTGTTTTTTATTATATTGGAAAATATTTTCTTTCGCTGGGAGTTTTATAAAATCGTGTTTTACTTAAAAATGGAGTCGCCACCGGCCACTTAGGTAGGCCGGACACCGTAAAAACCAGAGATTTAAAATAGATGGGTTCGGGAGTCGGTTACGGATGGGGAAGGATTAGCACCCCCACACCGCCCAAAATTGGTACTATAATAATTACCGCTTTATTAATATTAGACTTTCCGGATTAAAGTGACGATTAAATTAAAATTTGGTTATAAGTGCGAGTAAATTTTGAAAGCCCCGTTATTCGAGAATAAACGCCCAACCACTATCACTACGCCTGATACTGGCCCCGTTTACGCTCGAATAAAAGGGCATCGCATTGACAATTTATATCCGAAATGCAATCTTAAAATAAGGCAAATATAAATAAATACATTGCGGTAAAAATATAAATAAATATTAACAAAATTAAAACTAATCTAACACAAATAAGATACTATTCTAAAACATACATATTAAACACATTTGCATACATGAAAATATACATATAATATTAATTAATCTAACGATATAACAATATGTACAAACAACAATATAAATATACATAGAATCTTATATATATATTAAAGTGTAAAAAAGATAAAATATTATACGTGAAATATGAACAATGAATATAAAGCATATGTACATATATCATGATATCAATATATAATAAAAATAATTTTGTATAATAATAGCATATTACACACATAATAATAATAATAACAATAATAATAATATGCTTGGTTTACACTAATATACATAAGACAACATGAATATAAAATTTAAGGGCTACAATGCAACAATATTAAATTATATGGCATAAATAGTGCATATTAATGGACTAAATTAAAACAGATGCAAAATATATGGGCTTAAATATAAACTAACAGAAATATCATGCTGGAAATTAAAGCCTACATTTCAGTGACTAAACAGAAACAAAATGGAAGTTAAAGGCCACAAAGACATAAAAAAACCATATTAGACGCGCCTAAAAGATAGAAGGACCAAAAGTGTAAATAGACCCTAGACAGAAATGAATGCGGGTTGAAAGAGCAAGGGCCTAGAGCGTAATTTACCCATTACCCGAACTCGCGGATCCTCCCCGGATTCGGGTCACCACGGGTCGGGTTGTGCCGAAACGGCACCGTTTTGTTTAAGGTTGGTTAAAATAAGGGTTGGTTTTATTTTCATATTTCGAATGGATTAAAAGAACAAGATTTCCCCATACATTTTTTCGAACTGGAGTCCCTCTCTGATTTTCTTTCTTTTTTCCTCTCGATTTTTTTTTGAACTCAGGAACCCCCCCTCTGATTTTTGAACCCTTCGGTTTTATATCCGAAATTTTTTTACAAACAAAAACAACTACTCCTATATTTTATTTGTGTTGCAGATCTGGTGATGATAGATGGCCGAATTTTGGGGGTATGGGTTTGGCAGGGTGGTTGGGAAATAGGGTATGTGTGAGGCAGTGGGTGGTTGTTTGGGGTAGATTATTTTATTTTTAGGGTTTGTAATTTGACTGAGTTTGGATTAATTTGGGATTTCAGTGGATTTAATTTAGGGTTAATGGGTGTTTTGGTTTTGGGGTTGGATGGCCGGAGATGGTGGCCAGAAAAGGGTGAACGACGGTGGTGGGTTGATGGTAGGAGGTGAAGGGTTCAGGGTTATTAGGGTTTTTATTTTTCGGGTCGGGTCAGTTGTAAACGGGTTTGGACTCGGGTCGGGTCATGGTTGAGTTGGGTTTGGGTCAAAACGGGTTATTACAGCTGCCCCTCTTTGCTTATTGTTGTGCAACGACAATAGAGCAAAGACTAAAAATGACCCGTTTTGTCCGGTCTGACTGAGCTTCTCCCCTCTTGACGCATGTCTTCGTTCTTCTGTAGATCTTCTTTCTCTTTGATGCAGGTCTTTTTTCTTGTCTTGGTTGATCTACCTTGTCACTCTTGGGGAGCAAAATTCTTCAAAATGGGGGTTGTCTGTTGGGGGAGCAAAATGAGTTCAGCTTGCTACATTATTGACGATGAAAATACCTAGAGAAGATTCGACCCAATTGCAACACTGACAAAGAAACAGAGTCTACAAAATTCGATCCAGCTGCGACATTGACGGGTAGGCAAGATCGATGGATGAAAGTTATGATGTCTGATCCAGTTACAACTCTGACGAAGAGGCAGGATCAAAAGATTGAAAGCTCATTTTGATTAGATTTTTTTATTTTTTTTTGTTTTTTTTCTTCTTTTTTTGTTTTGTTTTTTTGTTTCTTTTTTTCATATTTTTCTTTTCTTTCTTATTTTTCATCATGGTAATACGAGAGTAAAAATAACCTGGCTACAACACCGACGAAGAGACTGGGTCGAAAGATAGATGTTGAACCCCACTACTCCATCACAGAGAAGTAAGATCGGAGAACGTTGGTAACATGGATTCAACCACCCCATCAGCGGAGGGACTGGATCGGATAAAGACGGCCTGAAACCGGCTACACCATCAGCAGAGAGCAGGATCAGAGGATGACTGCAGCTTGGACCTAGCCACTCCATCAACGGAGGACTAGATCGGGAGATGACGACGTGGAACCGGCTACACCATCAGCGGAGAGCAGGATCAGAGGACGACGATAGCTTGTACCTGGCCACTCCATCAGCGGAGAGACTAGATCAGGCGATGAAAGTTGATAAATTTTCTTTTGATTTTTCATTTTTCATTTTTTCTTTTTCATTTTTTCTTATTCTTTTTTTCGCCTTTATTTTTACCTTTTTTTTTACTTCTTCTGATTTTTTCTTCTTTTTCTTTTTTCTTTGATTTTTCTTCTTCTTTTTTCATTTTTTCTTTGATTTTTTCTTCTTTTTTCTTTTTCTTTGATTTTTCTTTTTTTCTTTTTTTAGCTACAACATTAATAAAGAGAACTTGAAAATCAGTAAAGTTGGATTTATCAACGGAGAAGAAGAACATTAACTGGAACCCTACTACACCATCAGCGGATAAGTAGAACAGCAGCAACTGGGACCTAGACACTCTATCAGCGGAGGACTGGATCGGATAATGGCGACCTAGAACCGACTACACCATCAGCGGAGTGCATGATCTGAGGGTGACAGGAGCTTGAACTCGGCCACTCCATCAGCGGAGGACTGGATTGGACAATGACGACTTGGAACCGGCTACACCATTAGCGGATAGCAGGATCTGAGGACGACGGGAGCTTGGGCCCAGCCACTCCATCAGCGGAGGACTGGTTCGGATAATGACGATCTGGAACCGGCTACACCATCAGCGGAGAGCAGGATCTGAGGGTGACAGGAGCTTGGACCCGGCCAATCCATCAGCGGAGGACTGAATTGGACAATGACGACTTGGAACCGGCTACACCATCAGCGGAGAGCAGGATCTGAGGGCGACGGGAGCTTAGACCCGGCCACTCCATCAGCGTAGAACTGGTTTGGACAATGACAACCTGGAACCGGCTACACCATTAGCGGAGAGCAAGATCTGAGGGCGACGGGAGCTTGGACCCGTCCACTCCATCAGCGGAGGACTGGTTTGGACAATGATGACCTGGAACCGACTACACCATCAGCGGAGAGCAGGATCTGAGGACGACGGGAGCTTGGGCCTAGCCACTCTATCAGCGAATGACTGGTTCAGATAATGACGACCTAGAACCGGCTACACTATCAGCGGAGAGCAGGATCAGAGTACGACTACATCTTGGACCTAGCCACTTCATCAGCGGAGGACTAGTTCGGATAATGACGACCTGGAACCGGCTACACCATCAGCGGAGAGCAGGATCAGAGTACGACTATAGCTTGGACCTAGCCACTTCATCAGCAGAGGACTAGATCGGATAATGACGACCTGGAATCGGCTACACCGTCAGCAGAGAGCAGGATCTGAGGACGACGATAACTTATACCTAGCCACTCCATCAACGGAGAGGCTAGATTGGGCGATGAAAGTTGATAAATTTTCTTTTGATTTTTCATTTCATTCATTTTTTTCACTTTTACTTTTTTTGATTTTTTTGATTTTTTCGATATTTTATTTTTTCGATTCTTGATTTTTTTTTCTGATTTTTTTTTCAAAATTTTTCAACTCTATTTTTTTTGATAATTTTTCTTTTTTCTTGAACTATACAAAGAAGTAAGACTCGAGAAAAATTAGGTCTGGTTGCACCGTTAGCGGAGAAATAAGCCCTGAATAGAAATTCAATCTGCTTGGGGAAAGGTTCGGATCTGTTGCACCATCAACGGAGAAACGAGATCTTCAGGATGTCTATGCTGTTGCACCATCAGCGGTAAAGTAGAATCTGGAAATTGTTGGCCTATCAACAATGTCGAAGGCAAGATCTAAAAAAGGCTACTTCTACTGCTCTACTGGCGGAGAGGTATGACCTAAAAATGAAAAAACATTAATCAGTAAATGTTCACAAAATTTGCCATTATTACCTTTTATTGATGTTTCAGCATCCTCTTTGTGTTTGACCTCCTCTATGACTAAGGTTGGCTGTCGTGTTGTTGCCCCCACGGCCGAGGATGTTCGGTCTCTTTTTGAACCTTTTTGTAAGAAAAAATGCATGAATTGTATGCCTAAATGCATGGTGGCTTCGGTGTATGCACTTAATCTAAATGTATGATGTATGCAAGAATGATTCAATGCAAGATGAATGCAACTAAATGCATGAATGCGACATGATTTGATTTTTTTGGTCTTCAAAGGGATGCCCCTGATTCTCGACTGATCATGTCGGGATCTTGGTCCTTTGTGTGGCGGTGCCCAACCTCCTTCGGCTTCGAACATCTTTTTTGGACTCATTTTCATGTTTGGATGCCCCCCAACTTTTACATATTGTTCTGGGAATGCCTTTGTAGCATGTTTCAACTTTGAGTTGCATTATCGCCTTTTTGGATGACTTTCAGTGCTCTCGTGAACGCGTTGCGTTGCCTCTTAAGTTGGGTTTAGGATTTGTCATGTTGGTTCCTGGAAGCTAATTATTAATATTATTTTGGATTAAGTGCAATTTTGTAGACTGTGGTCAAGGATGCAAGAGTTTGACTCGGTAATGAAGGCTGGACCTTGGCAAATAATGCCCCCGGACTGGGACCTTGTTAGAGGCATAATGTTTGTAAAAGATGTGGAGGTATGATTCCAAAAGAAGGGTAGCAAAGGTTTGCTCGGCTTTCAATTTTTTAATGGCTTTGGGTAGAATGGTAGAGTTGAAGGGCTTGGTTTTCGGGTGATGGTAAGTCGAGAGTTCAAAAGAACTCAAATATAAGGGTTCAGGCCGTGAAATGAGGGTTCTCTGCTTGAGTATTTTGGTCGATGGGTAGCGATGGTAGTGGGGATGGAAAAAACTTTATTGTGTTTTCGGTTGGAAATAGTGAGTGTGAATAATTTTTGAAGGATGAAAGGTGGTGGGTTAATTTCGGTGATGGAGAGTGAATGATAAGTGTTGGAATTTGGCACTTGTCGATAGATGCCCCCATATTGAGTTCTTGTGGAGGTTTGGTAATGGTGCTGAATTGGTCGGCTTTGCTTTCTCTGGTATTAATGACGCGGGACATCCCGAGGACCGATTTTAAGATTGATGCATCTATATGCAAAATGTGTCTTAAATGCAAAATGATTTATGTGAATGCAATGAAAAATTAAGATTGTGATGATGTTGTGCAATAATGCAGATGAAATCGATGCGATGAAAATAAAAATGAAACGAGGTAGTATCGAATGATTAAATAAAACAAATGATAAATATAACAAAAATAAAGTAATAAAAACTTACATAAACAAGAAATAAGGCACTAGAGCCTAAATAGGGTGACTACTAACGGGCAGAGTTTCACATGGCTCTAAAGGGTTGGCTCCTACGGCCCACTATATGCAGTTTTGGTGCTAAGAGGTACCCAAATTATCCTTGCTGTCCTCTACTAAGAGTAGCAAGGCCCCCGGTCATCACCCATTATAGGCTTCTTTCAACCGGGTTCAATTCAGGGGGACCCATTCGCTTATGCCTGCACGAAGGAACGATATCCTTACGAAAGCATAAGGTACTCGAGCCCCGAAGGTATTTGCTAGGCCTACACGGGAGAACGATATCTCCACGAAAGCATTAGCATTTTCCCCCCACTTAAAAACGGGTTTATATGCCATATTTTAAATGCTTTAAAATAAACGCTCAATTATAACCGAATGTTACTTTAATAGTCACTTTAATCCGGAATTTCTGATATTAATAAAGCGGTAATTATTTGAAAAAAGCTCAATTCTCTTATTTTTTTGAAAAAACAAAAATTTCCCCAGTGGAGTCGACATCTGTAACGATGTCCCTCTTGCTAAAAAAGGTGTTTTTTTATTATATTGGAAAATATTTTCTTCTGCCGGGAGTTTTATAAAACCGTGTTTTACTTAAAAATGGAGTCGCCACCGGCCACTTAGGTAGGCCGAACACCGTAAAACCAGAGATTTAAAATAGATGGGTTCGGGAGTCAGTTACGAATGGGGAAGGATTAGCACCCCCACACCGCCCAAAATTGGTACTTTAATAATTACCGCTTTATTAATATTAGACTTTCCGGATTAAAGTGACGATTAAATTAAAATTTGGTTATAAGTGCGAGTAAATTTTGAAAGCCCCGTTATTCGAGAATAAACGTCCAACCACTATCACTACGCCTGATACTGACCCCGTTTACGCTCGAATAAAAGGGCACCACATTGACAATTTATATCCGAAATGCAATCTTAAAATAAGGCAAATATAAATAAATACATTGCGGTAAAAATATAAATAAATATTAACAAAATTAAAACTAATCTAACACAAATAAGATACTATTCTAAAACATACATATTAAACACATTTGCATACATGATAATATACATATAATATTAATTAATCTAACGATATAACAATATGTACAAACAACAATATAAATATACATAGAATCTTATATATATATTAAAGTGTAAAAGAGATAAAATATTATACGTGAAATATGAACAATGGATATAAAACATATGTACATATATCATGATATCAATATATAATAAAAATAATTTTGTATAATAATAGCATATTACACACATAATAATAATAATAATAATAACAATAATAATAATAATTTGCTTGGTTTACACTAATATACATAAGACAACATGAATATAAAATTTAAGGGCTACAATGCAACAATATTAAATTTTATGGCATAAATAGTGCATATTAATGGACTAAATTAAAACAGATGCAAAATATATGGGCTTAAATATAAAATAACAGAAATATCATGCTGGAAATTAAAGCCTACATTTCAGTGACTAAACAGAAACAAAATGGAAGTTAAAGGCCACAAAGACATAAAAAAACCATATTAGACGCGCCTAAAAGATAGAAGGACCAAAAGTGTAAATAGACCCTAGACAGAAATGAATGCGGGCTGAAAGAGCAAGGGCCTAGAGCGTAATTTACCCATTACCCCAACTCGCGGATCCTCCCCGGATCCGGGTCACCACGGGTCGGGTTGTGCCGAAACGGCACCGTTTTGTTTAAGGTTGGTTAAAATAAGGGTTGGTTTTATTTTCATATTTTGAATGGATTAAAAGAACAAGATTTCCCCATACATTTTTTCGAACTGGATTCCCTCTCTGATTTTCTTTCTTTTTTCCTCTCGATTTTTTTTTGAACTCAGGAACCCCCCTCTGATTTTTGAACCTTTCGATTTTATATCCGAAATTCTTTTACAAAAAAAAACAAATACTCCTATATTTTATTAGTGTTGCAGATCTGGTGATGATAGATGGCCGGATTTTGGGGGTATGGGTTCGGCAGGGTGGTTGGGAAATAGGGTATGGGTGAGGCAGTAGGTGGTTGTTTGGGGTAGATTATTTTATTTTTAGGGTTTGTAATTTGACTGAGTTTGGATTAATTTAGGATTCTGGTGGATTTAATTTAGGGTTAATGGGTGTTTTGGTTTTGGGGTTGGATAGCCGGAGATGGTGGCCAGAAAAGGGTG
Source organism: Hibiscus mutabilis (assembly GCA_019671005.1). Taxonomy (NCBI): domain Eukaryota; kingdom Viridiplantae; phylum Streptophyta; class Magnoliopsida; order Malvales; family Malvaceae; genus Hibiscus; species Hibiscus mutabilis. The sequence continues at coordinate 41,247,744 of CM033737.1, forward strand.
AACGACGGCGGCGGGTTGATGGCAAGAGGTGAAGGGTTCAGGGTTATTAGGGTTTTTATTTTCCGGGTCGGGTCAGTTGTAAACGGGTTTGGACTCGGGTCGGGTCATGGTTGAGTTGGGTTTGGGTCAAAACGGGTTATTACAAAGATTAGGCAAAAATAAATGAATTTTCTATTTAATCTAACTTTCTCCACATTTTTATGTCTTCGGCATGTCCGATAGTTGGAGAGCCGGAGGAGTACGGCGGCCCTTGGCGGAGTAGGCACGTATCTCAATCAGCCAGATTCAATCTTGGTCGTTGGATCAGATTTGATCAATCAGCTAAGATTGCTTGAAGATCAACGACCTAGATGCAATCTGGAGATCTGACGTGGCACCTCACGATCAAGCCACGCGACGTATGGGGATCTGAAGCGTTCGCGCGTGGATCACACGCGCTCGTGAAAGCCGAACGGTCCGGACGTGTGATGCACGGAGCCAGCTGGATGATCATCTTAATTGATCTAGGCCGTTAGATCAAATCTTGATCCAACGGCTCAGATGGGGCGGCTGCATGAAAAAAAGATATTAGATAGATATCAGATAGGATTTTAGGATATTAGGTTCGGGCCTTTGTAATTATTTAGTTGGGTTTCAATATGTAAAATGGAATGGACCTTTAATATATGGGTTTTACTAATATATGATCTGCATATATATATATATATATATATATATATATATTAATAATATATTAATAATAATAATAATATAAAATACATACTTGCTCGCGTACGTATACACATAATAATAAGGACATTAATAATACATATATGGAAATTAACATATATACATGCAAACACATTACCACGCATATACATATACATACACACATTAATATGTACATACACATAATATATTAATACACTCATATATACAAAATATTCTTACACATGCATACAATATAAAACACACATATGATATATTATATCTCTAATAAATATTATCAAACCTTAACAACACATACACACTAGACACACACATATGTACGTATACATACGATTTTAATAACATACATACACATGAGCCCACACCTATATTTAGGCATACATATTACCACACGTACAAATAAACATTAATACGTACATAATAACACACATATATATAATAGTTACTATAACTAATTAATTTTATTATAATATTTACAACCCGAACAAAAATGAGTTATTACAATAGGATATTGGTATCTGCCTTTAAATAGAAATAGCCGTTAGACGCAGAAACACAAGGGTATCGGCACCCACCCTTGCGTATCGATACTGAGGGTAAGTACCGGTACAAAAAGTGCTCACTGAAATTTCCTTAAAAACATAGCGTGTCGGTACTCGGCTCATTCATACCGGTCCGAGCCATAGGGTATCGGTACCGGGGATAGAGTGTTGCTACCTGAGGCCTGTTTTTTATTTTTAAGACCTTTTGAAAATATTTGTTCAAGTCAAAAACACTTCAAAAACATTTCAAACATATTTTAAAGTTATTTGGACTTTGAATAATTTTTGTAATATTTGAATTAAATCTAAAAAAAAATTTCAATTTATTATATCAAAATCTTTATCTCAACATGACTCTATTTAAACTAAAAGGGGTGAACCGTAAAAAACTACCCTAACAACATTCCTTCTAAATTGCTCGCATGCCTATTTGACAAAAAAAAAAAAAAACAATGTGGTTGACTTTGTAAAAATCTAAGAGCTAATTGAAATTTTTTCCATTATACTATCAAAATGATATATTTAAAATAAAAAACTACATTATTCTATAAAAATACTATTTTTCATATTTTATATTTAAATTCCTTGTATCTTTAAAGTAGTTTTTTAACGACTAATTGGTCTAGTGAATCAGACACTAAATCTCTTAAGCAAAATTAGATGTTCGAATATTAACATTGTAAATTGAACAAATTAAGTTAAAATTGTCGTTCTATAATGGACTCCTATAATATCAATTCGGATGTCAGTTAATAAATTAAGTATAGACGACTATACCATAAAATATAAAAAAATAATTTTAATTATTAGTCCACATTAATGGTCTTTAAACGCACGTATCGAACACTTAGTTGAGAAAAACCGCCGGGTAGGAGTTAGTTGGCTCCAAAAAATTTGCTTGATTTTAAAATTGGTTTAATTATTTTCTAAGATTTTCTAATTTTAAACTTTTTCCTCTGATTTCAGTAAATAGCATTTTGGAGATTTTCATTCAATTAAAACATCAACTAAAATCCCAATTAAATCCAAATTAACATGAGAACCTTAACATAAGTTTCTTTAGCTCGATTTTTGGCTCAATTTACAGAAATGATCATATTTGGGTTAATAATCATTTAATTTATGGTAAACAACAAGCGATCAAATTATTAGAATTTTTTAAAGGGGCGGATCTTGGGGGTTAATTAAAAATATTTAGAGAAATAAAATCTTAATAAAAATTTAAAATCTTTTAAAAGGACCAAATTAAAATTTGGTTACAAATTTAAAGGGCCAAATGAGAATAATCCAAAATTTTGGGGGCAGGACCACCTCTAGCCTTCACCACTAGCATCGCCTCTGCAGAACCATAAATGATATTTTTGTCAATTCAAAAGTTTCTCCAAACTTATATTTTTATATATACATATTATAGATTTTTGTTTACTTTTCATAAATGTTTTAGTTTTTAAATATATTTTTTAATTTCTTTAGATATTTTCATTAAATTTCTATATTTTTAAAACTTTTTATAATTTTTATAATTTTTTTATTTTTAATCTTTCATAAATTAATTTTTTTTTGCAATATTTCACTTCAACATTAACGTTGAAAAATAAAATATCGTGCCACAACATCAACATTTTTTTTTATCATTTTTGACCAATGATTTCATTAGGTTTTTCAATCAAATCAGACCTATTTGAAAAAAAAGAACAATGAGGGTAATATTTTAAAAATGTAGGAGCTAAATGGGAATTATTTCATTACACTCTGTAAGCTTGTATATTTATTTTTTTAAAAATAAAATTAAAATTCATAATCCTAAAACAAACCTTAAATTTTAAACCTTAAAATATAAATTCTAAATTATAATCATAAGCTTAAATCTAAACCTCAAATTTTAAAGTCTAAACCCTAAATTCAATGGTAGAACTTGGGATAAGAGTTTGGGGACAAAATTTAAGTTTAAAAAAATTGGAGGCTTAAACTAAAATTTTCAAAAATCTGGAGGGTAACTAAAATTTTTAGTAACTTTGAGAGACTTAGTGAGAATTTTTTTTAAAAAATATGAGAGGTGATTTAATTAAAAAAATCAAACTTTTGAAGCTTAATATGAATTTTTTTAAATCTTGAGGGAGTCAAATTAAAAAAATTTAAAATTATAAAAGCTAAATTATAATTTCTCAATTTTTTAGAGAGTGCATGACCCTATTAGTCTCTTACATGTTCCGTCACTACCTAACTGAATTTATAATTCCTAAAAATAAAGGTTGCGTTATTTTAATATTATATCAAAATTTCTCTTTAAAATAATATATTTAAAATAAAAAATACGTTATTTCTAGAAGAAAAAAAAACTATTTTCGTCTTTACTATTAAAATTCTTTATATCTTTAAAGTAGTTTTTCTCAAAATTAGATTAAATAATTTATTTTACAGAGAAAAAATAATTTTTAAAAATTAGTTTTCTTCGCGACATAACGGGTGTGTCGACATCACACACATGTCGAACGCTTCGTAGAGGTCGGGGGAGTAAAAAGGGAGGAGCAAGAGATAGGGTATGATATTTCAGGTCGCCACATATGATATATGGTGATAGAATATTCAAATTTATTTGATTGTCTTTTGGAAATTGGAACTGATTATTGAATGGTAGGCCTAACTAGATTCTTTAAAGATTCTATGGTCATCCCGACTGACACGTCTGCAGCAGCTAGCAAACTGTCTTCACTCTGTTGGTACTTGTAATAGTGACTTGTAATTCATTCATGAATTGTTGGTCCAGTAACCCAGTCTTGTCAAATATTTTGACGGAAAATTATTAGATGAACATGTTTACCACGTTATATGGAAAAACATTTTATTACTTGTCGCATGTAAGTAAGAAGTGAAAAGTTAACTGTTTGAATTAGGGTAAATTGATATTTTTTTATTAGATGATATGTTAATCATGTCATCTGTCTTACAAAAACAAATTCGTACATAAAAGAGTAAATCAAGATTTTTTTATTAGATGATATGTTCACCATGATATCTGTCTCACAAAAACAAATTCGTACATAAAAGAGTAAATCAAGATTTTTTTATTAGATGATATGTTCACCATGATATCTGTCTCACAAAAACAAATTCGTACATAAAAGAGTAAATCAAGATTTTTTTATTAGATGATATGTTCACCATGATATCTGTCTCACAAAAACAAATTCGTACATAAAAGAGTAAATCAAGATTTTTTTATTAGATGATATGTTCACCATGATATCTGTCTCACAAAAACAAATTCGTACATAAAAGAGTAAATCAAGATTTTTTTATTAGATGATATGTTCACCATGTTATCTGTCTCACAAAAACAAATTCGTACGTAAATCAAGATTTTTTAGTGTTGCTAGATTTGTGAAAAGTTACCTGTTTGAATTGGGTATTTTGTAGAATCAGCTAGCTCATCCCCGGACTCACTTTGATGCAAGATGGTCTCCACCCTTAGCCTCGTTGGTCAAACTAAACTTTGATGCTATTTTCTCCCTGCAAATGAAAAAGTCTTGGTCAGGTTTTATCATTCGAGACAGTAATGGTCTTCCATTTTTGAGGCTGAAGCGTTCTCCGTGATACAAGGCCTCAAGAAACTATCCTCGCGTGAAGACGATCGCTCTACTATCAGACCTCTTACTGCAGAAATGAAATAATTTTAAAAATTGTTGTTTTCTGTCCCCGTATTCGTATTTGTATAACTTAGTGTAATCACTCATCTTTGTCCGGGTTTTAGTATTATTAATATTATTTTAATAATATTATTATTATAAAATTAATGAAAAAATCAAAAAAATAATAATAGTAATAATAATAAAGATATAATGTAAAAAAATAATAAAAAATTTAAATAAAAAATGAGAAATTATGCGTGGAGCTCAAAGCTCCACGTCATTCCCCCATTTGCCTATAAATAGAGGCATGGGGCAGCCACAAATGAGACAAAGGAAGAAGCAATTGGCTCCCAAAGAATTTGGGAGCTATGCCCGACCAAACATGGCTGGCCGGGGTCGGGGGCAGTGCCCGCGGTCCCAGTTGATTCGATTCAATATTCAATCGAGGTTCTATTTTAGATTCGATCTAGTTAATTTTTGAAGGGGTCGTGGTAGATCTCAGTAGGGTTCAGTCGGGGTTCGTCATTCGAGCTCTTAGTTAGGTATATTTTCTTCCCCTTTTATTTGTGTTCTAATTTTTATAATTTAATGAAGTATTAGTTAATTTAAAAATTGTATTCTTATTTTTTAGTTTGTATGTTTATTTATGTTTTAGATTAATATTTTATTTATGTTATATTTGTTTATGTGTTGGATTAATATTTATGAATGTTTTAGATTAATATTTTATTTGTTAGATTTGTTTTTATTAATATTTATGTATTTATGTTTTAGATTAATATTTATTTGTGTAGTAAATTTATGTTTTAGATTAGTATTTTATTCATGTTAGATTATTATTTTATTATGTTAATATTTATTTATATTTTTATCTCATTGTATTTATTTATATTTGCCATGTTTTAAGTTGCACAACAGAATATTAATTGTCAATGCGGTGCCCTTTTTGTTCGAGCATAAATGTGGCCAGTATCAAGCGCAGTGATGGTGGTCTATCAGTTTACTCTCGAATAACGGGACCCTTAAAATTTACTCGCACTTATAACCGAATTTTAAATAAATCGCCACTTTAATCTGAAAAGCTTAATATTAACAAAGCGATAATTATTAAAGTACTAATTTTGGGCGGTGTGGGGGTGCTAATCCTTCCCCATCCGTAACCGACTCCCGAACTCAACATTTTAAAAATCTCTGGTTTTATGGTGTCCGGCCTACCTTAGTGGCCGATGGCGACTCCATTTTTAAATAAAATACGTTTTTTTTTCTCCAAAACCCCACTAAATAAACGTTTTAATACCCGAAAGACCCCAAACACTTTGAAACCTCGTTTTTTAGCGAATAAAAAAGAAATATCGCTACAAATGGCGACTCCACTGGGAACCTGATTTTTGTTTTTTAAAAGCAAATGAGAGTCAAGCTTTTTCAAAATAATTACCACTTTACTAATATCGAAAGTTCCGGATTAAAGTGACTATTAAATTAACATTTGGTTGTAATTGCGCGTTTATTTTAACGCATTTAAAAATTGGCATATAAACCCGTCCTTTTTAAGTGAGGGGGAAACGCTAATGCTTTCGTGAGGATATCGTTCCTCCGTGTAGGCCTAGCAAGTACCTTCGGGGCTCGAGTACCTTATGATTTCGTAAGGATATCGTTTATTCGTAGAGGCATAAGCGAATGGGTCCCTTGAATTGAACCCAGTTGAAAGGAGCCTATAATGGGTGATGATTGGGGGCCTTGCTACCCTTAGTAGGGGACATCAAGGACAGTTCGGGTACCTCTTAGCACCAACACTGCATGTAGAGAATATAGAAAACCCACCCTTTTAGAGCCATGCGGATAACCTAAGTGTTTAGACAAGATACATATAAGGTTATTCTGTTTGTTTGCTTTATTTAAATTTACCTTTTATTTATGTATTTATTATTTTTATCCGGTACTAACTCATTTATTTTTCTGTTTTATTTTTATTTTACACATACTTTTATTGCATTATCATTACATCCACATTACATAAAGGTGTTGATTCAAGTGGTTTGCCCGATCAGAAAATCTTTCATCATGGAAAAAAGGTATCTTAAGAAGGATGACATTAACCTAGTCGTGCGACATTGGTCAGAGGTTAACCAAGTTTGCCGAGCAAGCGTGTAGTGCCAAAGTATACACACACGAATGATCCGTGAAAGCTTAAATAGATTTAGGAAAGATGAGACTGAAGACTACAAGACCTATTTTTCGACAGTTAGGGCGACATAGCCCAACTAATGTATGTTCGAGTCAATCAGCCTTTACTCTGAGCCATTTTCTAGTTTTAGAATCCCGTTTTTGGTTGCTTTACCTTTAACAGCCAAGACATGATGCCCACGGTAGAGGAATATACAGCCTTGCTCAACCAGAAGAATGTACAGAAAGATTGGATCTAAGTGAAGTCACGGAGGAACTAGAATTATCCATTGAAGCTCAAAATATTTGCCGGGATGAGTGACGATTGGGTCAATGGCCTGATTCAGAGTCGGGGAGACAACCTAGCCTGTGCATGAGAGTGTATCTGAGACATCATACCCGCATACCCGGATGAGGCGATGAAGATAGACATGTTCTCTTTAGGGATATAAGGTTTGATTATTTTTTCAAGGGTTCTTGGAAATATCAACGTAGCCATCTTGGGTCTGTTTGAACGCATGAAGAGGAAGGCGAACCCAGTGTCAACGATTTTAACCGAGACTTTCATTTCATTGAGTGCGACCCAAAAACATGTAGAGGGGCATATCTGTAGAAGTATTCTTTTCTGGCTCCAGAATCTGGACCCTTTAATTCCCCTTTAATTCCTATGACAGTCGTTCGAAAGGGTGATTACCAGCGAATCAATGCCTTTATTTGCATTCATTTTGCATATCATGACATGGTGTTGATTCAAGAAAGGTTCATTTAAAAGGCTTTCAAAATAGAAAAAGTCTGCTTTACCGAAAACGATAATATTACAGTATCATGTTGGATTGAGTAAAGACCAATCGAGAAAAAAGACGGTCCGATAGTAAGGCACGTGCGGCGTGGAGGATTCAGTGGGGAATACAGAACACTAATTTTAAAATCTTCATTTAACACTTTGTAAAAATCTCAAATATTTTAATTTAACTCCTTCAAAAAAAATTGAAAATATTATTATTGTGTTTTGAATTCTTTTCCCTCTTAAAACTTTAAAAAAAACTAAAAGTTTTATTTTTTAAATAAGTTAAAACTTTTTTATAATAAAAAGGGGAAATCTTTAAAACAAATGATCTTTGAGAATTTTAATGTAAACCCAAAGGTTTTAAAGACTTTAAGTAGACCCCTTTTGGACCGCTAGGATCCAACCCTATTTAGACGCATTATTCGAAGATTAGATTGTTTGCACCCAGATCTACAAAAGAAGAAGCTATTGTCTGCATTATGCATGCACTTGTTGATGTCCTTTTTAGAAGCCACAAAAATGAAGATTATGACGTCACGAGTCCATGGAATAGAATAAGAGGAGAAGACGAGGTCATCCATCATCCTGAAGACGACGTTGAGACATGAAGCACATGCTCTGCTTTCCGAAGTCAAGGTCTCTAGAAGGAATCCAACTGTTACTTGTAATTCATTACTAGTTTCTTGCAATCAGACATTTTCTCTATTGAAAGTTTTTTAAAGACTGTTCGAGAATCAACACTGCATTTGCATGCATTCTCGTATTTATAGGGTATTGATTCTCGAGTGGTTTCTCAAATATCAAAAATCGTTCATAATTGACAAAGGGTTGTATGGTCAGATATTAAAGGGCACAAATCCCGGGTTTTATCCCAGAACAAGATTGGAGACAATAGAAGAGAAATTATCTGAGGACTTCAGGTCAGACACGGTAGGCGACACGGTACTGGTAATGAGCAAAGTAAAGTGTAAGAGTTGAAAGAAGCAGATGGCAGAGGTGATGAATCAGAGGAATACTTTGGCAAAAGGTAAACGATCCGTCGAACCGAAAGAAGAATCGATTAAGGATCAGAATAGAAAGCGGGATAGTCAGAATTCTACCTCCAAGCCAGCCAAATACGATAAATTGAACCCTCTTGTGATCCGCATCCATAAACAGGCGAAAAGTATGTCTGAGTAGGGTTTTCAGAAAATAAAGTTTGGTCTAGAAGAAACCCAAGAAGCAAGTAATGAAAAGAAGTACATCTCGATTCTTATGAGGTACACCGAACTACTCCTAATGTTCATTGAGAAAAGCCTTATTACCTCAGTGAAGTCTCTACCGAAGAGACCGTCTTATCCGAGAGGTTACAACACACGTGCTAGAGACAGTTACCGTTTAGGAAGTTTGGGTCACACTATTGAGAATTGTGAGGCCCTGAGGAACAAGTTCAAAATCTTATCGCGATGGGAGTTTTGAGGTTTCGAAAACGGAATACCCTAATTCTATAGTGAACTAATAATCACCTGAGGGGCAAAGTCGAGGAAGAATCGATATCCATGGCAAGGTTCGAGTAATATCGAAGTGGGTCACTCAAGCGAGCTAAATTTAAAGATTAGAGATAGGGGTATCCCAGGAGAGGGATATTCTTTCGAGTTCAGCCAGCTCAGATAAGAGAGAGATAACTTGGGTAAAATTGAATTTGCAGAATGATCACCAGAAGCTTTACTGTGTATTTAAGAATATCATATAGGGTCACCTTTAAAGAATAGATGAGCGGTGTTATTCAATTGAATGACGACTCAGAATATTAGAAAAAGAGAAACAAGTCAAACGAGAATCAAGTCAGGTTGCTATCAGGTAAGTTTGAGGAAATTGAGTAGGTACGACAGTCTCTAGAGATGAGCTACATAATAACTTAGCCATTAACAAGAGTGTTGAAAATAAGTTTACAACAGAACAAGGATAATCCAACACTCTTCAATTGGAAAGTAAGGAGCAAGTGTAATAGCTCAGGACTTCTTTGCGTGAATGCGAGATTCGTGTAGAAGTTAACAAACAGGTTACGGCTGAAAATGTTGTAGAGATAACTTCCAACCTGCGAAAGACTAAGCAGAGAATAGATGAAGACATGAATATCGATATTACCCGAGCAAGTAAAGATGCTCAACAAGGTGGCAGACTTAGCTGACACATCGATGGCATTGAGTCAGAACATGGACCCAGTGTTGGACCACGGGGGCAAGCTGATCGGACTACTGGATGAAGTTAAGAAATTAGGCACTGGAGCTCATCAGTAACTGTAAATATCTAATATCTGATGTAATGAAACCTTTTGGCCTCAATGAAAGTTATTCTATGGGGATCACTTTTGGAATCAATACCTTATTGCATTCATGTTTATATTTTAGGATTGCATTGCATTAATTTGCACGATCCTGACATATTTTACATGACACTATCATTACCTTGCATTATTATTACCTTGCATAAATTTCATGAGGAGTAATCCAAAGACTAATTAGGGTTTTATCATGGATAAAAGAATTGAAGACACTCAAAAATCAAGATTAGAGCAGTTAGAAGATGGGCTCGAGAAAAAATAAAAAAAGAAGAAGAAAGAAGAAGTTTGATACCTTCGATGCAAGAAAACTCTGTTTGAACCCGATTTGGTCGTTCCTTCCGATTTCAAAGATTTCCAGATTTGCGCATGATGACGGAACAAGATGCCCCAAGATTCACCTGACCATGTTATGCAAAAAGATGGAGGGCTGCATTGAGAATAAAAAATTACTGTTCCACTGCTTCCATGACAGTCTAGTAGGACCCACCGTGATATGGTACAACTGTTTGATTAGAGACCAAGTGTAGTCATGCGGAGACTTAACCGACGTCTTTACGGGCAATACAGATATGCTTTAGACCTAGCACCAAGTCGTCAGTATCTCTAGGGTATGAGGATGAAACCTGATGAGAGTTTCAAGAAATATGCTTTGAGATGGCGGAGGTTAGCCGCCCAAGTGCAGCCTCCCATTGCTGAAGAGGAAAATGACTTTCATGTCTCAAGCCATCTTCCATATTTCCTCTTTGATAAGATGCTCGGGAAATTGAGGGGCAAATCCAGGAAGGAAAATTGAGTCTTAATTCAACGAACTAGGCATACCTATGAGCAAAAAAAAGAGATAAATGTGTACCACTTTCAAGGTTCTCGTGATCGTAAGAGAAGAAGATATGCAGATTCCTCCGAATCACTGAGAAAAATTCCTCGAACAAGTACATATTTAGAGATATTCGGAGTATTCCATCTCGGGCATATGACCTCATCTGGTCAAGGGTTAGTACCTTATCTCCAGGCCGATAAAGATTACGCCCAGCTCATCTGCTCATAGTTTTGATCCATACAGTACATGTAAGTTATACATTAAGGCGCCGGGGCATGACACCAAGAAATTTAAGGTCAGTTTACGAGGGAGTCATGACGAGAGAGTTGACCCAGCGATGGAAAAACAAGAAAAGTGGCACAAGCCTACACTACCTTGAAAGGGCCGGAATGAGTCAGTACCCTGGAGATAGTCCGAAGGTCCCTACGGTTTTCTTATCATTTCACAAAGAAATTCTAAAAAAAAACTCAATGTTTGTCAGAATAACAAATCAAATTTCCATTTAGAAAGCATTTTTACATTTTTGATTCTTTAAACATTTTATTTTCTCCCATATGCATATACACGCATTTTTGAATGGACATATGTATATATCATTTCTATACCAAGTCCTCAAATTTTGAATGCAATAGTACCTTTGTTTCAGATCCAAAGATCAACTCTAAGTTGCTTATATTTAGAAGATATTGAATGTTGTGAGGATACTGTAAATGTGAGTATCTGCTAGTTTACTTAGGTCAACAGAGGAACAAAGCGAGTGTTTAGACAATGGGCAGTTCCCATTTTAGGAATTTTCCTTCTCAGGCACTTGTCGTTTAAGATCCTTGAGTCGAGAGTTGACCCTAAACCTTTACCCCCTGAAGGCTTTCTCAGGACATCTATGAATGGAAGGACGAATGAGATTCTTTCACTTTACTAAGAGAAAGAGATGAAACCAAATAGATTGGACATGAAGGCCATAGAACTACCTGAGGAAAATGGATGAAGACAAGTTTGTGCTCAGAAAGTAAACCAAGCAACATAAGAAAGGGCAATCAGAAGACCGAAGCAATCAAGAGTGAGTACACTAAGTTAAATAGTGTAAGAAGAAGATACATGAAGACTCTACCGTTCGATAGGCACCAATTTAGAAGAGCTGGGTAGAATTGGTTACGTTTAAGCGGGAACAAGCGACAATGTCTGGTATAGATACAGTTTGATTCGAGAATACATCCACGGACTCGAATAAGAGGAAAGAGACTCTAGGCTGAAAACCCAAAATGGACAGTCTAAAAAAGAGAGAAAAAAAAGATAAAAGAAAAAAAAGAAGAAAAAAAGAAAATAAAGAAAAAGAGAGATTACACTCCACTGTTTGGGTTTACTAAAAGGTATTCCTAGATAAGACTATTTAAAAAGTGAGAAATAAGTAGGATTTTCTGGGGTACTCAGCTGTAGTGAAAAGCTCAGAAGGTGGTTCTATGCTCCATCCATCTTTTAAGTTAAAAGTGGAGTAGCTACATGAGTGATATATTCAAATCATGACTATGCCGAGTAACTCGGGGTTCTGTTGTATGCTCCATCATTATCCTCGAAACAAATGACTGTGATGAGTTGAATTCCCCTAGAAGAAAAAAAGAAAAAGAAGAGAAGAGAAAGAAAAAGAAAGAAAAAGAGAGAAAAAAGGCAAAAGGACTAAAAAGAAAATATTGTATATACTTCACACACAGATCAAACAATACAAGATCAAGACTTTAATTGTAAGAAATGAGCATGAGATACATAAAGAATCCACAATTTTGAAGATTTGTATAGAAGCTTGAATTGAAGCCAAATCAAGACAAGTCGGCCCGAAGATTGCCAATTTCGAAAGGGGAAATGACCATTAGGGTGAAAACCCAAAAATGGGCAGTCTAGAGCGATCCCGAAAATGAAGAGAAAAAGTAGTTTGCCTGAGCATCAAGATCCAACCAAAATACACTGATATGAAAATACAGAAGAACGAAGTGAACTCTAAGGTGAAAACCCAAAGGTGAGCAGTCTAGAGCAATCCAAAAAAATTTCATATGGGTATACCAATCATAAGAATTCCCAGAAATGTACATAATCCTTCATTCAAGGAACTTTGAAGGATCAATCATTTTTTGTGGAAAATAAGCATCAATACACAGCCAAAATGCAAGGCGCACCAAAAGAAAGAGAGTGGGGAAATGAACTCTAAGGTGAAAACCCAAAAACGGGCAGTCTAAAGTGATCCCGAAAAAGAGAAAAGAATACTCTATGTGAACATATCCAGATCATACGAGCACAAAGATACGATTTCGTCTAACCATGAACCAAAGGCCTACATTACAAGCCTCTAAAGACCATTATGATCATCCATAGATATCCAAGTTGAATGAGAATGTCTTCAGACTTCATTCTGCCTATAAGGGTTAACCTTGCTTCAAGGAACGTCAAACTTCGAAGTGCTTGATCGACACCCAAATGAGCAAAGAATGAGGCATGGTGAGTTAGTGAGATTAAGAGAGCCACCTTAAATGGGTTAGAAATTAGGTATGAGATTGTGCCTCTTGAAAGCCTAATAGACTAGAAGAAACTATACATTTGCGTATATCTCCACAATAGTCAAGATCTTCTAAATACGCGTTTCCTTAGATTTGATCTCTGGAAATTTGAAGCAGATATGCTATGGTGTTCGATATTTTGGGGGCAAACATGTTTTAAAAGGTTTGACATTTTCTCCCAAAGTTTTGATGTTTACCATTTCCCCCAAACATCAGTTTTTAAAATGTTTGGCAATATACTTCAAATTTTGTTTACCATTCTCCAAACTTTAATTTTCAAAAATGTTTGGCTTTAAAAAGATAGAGAGAAAAAAGAAAAAAAGATGTTTACCATTTGTTCCAAACAATGTTTTTAAAATGTTTGGTATTCCCTCCAAGTTATGGTTTTTAAAATGACTGTTATGTTTTCAAACAATCATTATTTTTTGTATTGAAATATACACAAGTAAATTGCCTTTTGCATTACTTTAAAAATAAATGATGATGAGATTTAAAGCATAGGGACCAAGAGTTAGTTCCCATCGAAATGCTACTGTAGCGATGTCTCTTTTCTCATCGCTAAATAAAAATGTCCCTTTTTCGAAGTGTTTTTGAAAGGTGTTCGTGATTCTTTGGATATAAAATATTTATTCCGTGGGGTTTTTTTTAAAAGAAACCGCATAAAAAAAATGGAGTCGCCACCGGCCACTTAGGTAGGCCGGACACCATAAAACCAGAGATTCAAAAGACAGGGTTCGGGAGTCGGTTACGGATGGGGAAGGATTAGCACCCCCACACCGCCCAAAATTGGTACTTTAATAATTACTGCTTTATTAATATTGGATTTTCCGGATTAGAGTGACGATTATTTTAAAATTCGGTCATAATTGCGAATATATTTTAAGGGTCCCGTTACCCGAGAATAAACGCCCAACCACTATCACTACGCTTGATACTGGCCCCGTTTACGCTCGGATAAAAGGACTCCGCATTAACAAGTTATATCTCGATATGCAATCTTAGTGACAAAAACGAAAAACATGGTAAAATATTTAAATGTAATAAATATTGACATACCAGAGTGCTAATTTGACATAAATGATATTCTAAACTAAAACATGTATATATACATATTATTATAAATAATAGATAAAAACAACTATAATATGTCAAAATAATAAGGCAGGAATAAGTACATATAGACGAACAAATATTAGAAAAAACATGCATACTAGTAATAAAACATATTTCAACATATACGGGTCCACATATCGTACAAAAAGGGTAAATACACTAACATGTAACCCTAAAAAACAAGGAAACACACACATACAAAATACAAAATACGCCATGTACGAATCAACTAAAACATAACATGCTTAATATGAATAACCGGATAAAAGACGCATGACCATTATAATCTTAATACACATATATATGTAAACATAAAATACGAGTCATATACGAGGGACATAAAATAAAATAAAATAATAGAATACATCAACATATACGATTATAATACGAACATTAGTATTTACAAAGAATACATGACTGAAATGAAAGAAAAACAAAAGTCAGTGGTATAAATTAAAGAGCAATAATATGTAATTTAGGGACGAAATTGCGAAACAAACAAAACCTAAAAGGACCAGAATTGTAATTAGACCAAGGGGCAGACTCCAAGTAAAAAATTCAAAAACGCGGGATGGTTAAGGGCGTAATTTTACCATTCAGAAACTGATTCGGTATAATTTAGGGACTGGATTATAACCTTTTGAAATATCAGGGGGACTGGGATTGTGATTATACCATGCGGCAAGACAGAAATGAAAATATTGAAAACGCGGTGGGATTAAGTGTGTAATTTACCCATTTAGCAAAATCAAAACAACTATAAAAGCCCCCCTTTAAGGCCAAAATCAAAATTTTGGCCATTTGTTTCATTTTCTGGTTTTTCATATAGCCTAGGTTCATCTTTTTCTCTCGTTTGTTCTTATAATACCCAGAATCCGGCGGCCGGCCGCCGCTAACCGGCGCCGACGAGCCTCCAAAATACACCAAAACAACCCCCTTGTCGTCCTCAATACGAATCCTAGGTTGGATTCAGAGGATATACCTCTATTTGCCCTAGATCTAGGAAATACGAACCAAAAAATATTTTTTTTAAACCAAAACAACACTACAAAGGGTCTTCTCTTCCCTTTAGTTCACCAGATCTGGCTTGTAAAAGCCGAAAGCTTATCACTGAGGAAGGGAAGACCCACAAACAACGCCGGTAAGACTACTCTCTTTTTTTGTTTCTGTTTTTTTGTTCTATTTCGTATATGCACGTAAAGAAAACAAGAAAGAAAAAGAGACAAAAATTTACCACTGGACTGTCTTTTGATTATCTTGGATGTTTACAACTTTCAGATTTTTTTGTATTACAAGATCTCTGTTCTCCTTTTTTGTTCTTACTCTCGTTTTTTTTTTCATCCCCCCCGTTACAAAAGTTCCCGTTTCATATATATTATTGCCTCTGTTTTTGTTGCAAGTTGCATCTTCCTTTTTTCAGATCTGAACTGACACTTTTGCTTGTTGTCTTGGGCATATTCTTGAACACGGGGACTGAATATCGGCGCGGTGGCGATATGGACATTCTCGCCGTGCTAGGCTAGCGCGTTCTCGGCCGTTAGACCAGATCGATCTAACGGTCGAGATGGCTTGAAGAACGATCGGCCTGGATGAAGCCTCGATTTGATGAGACGGCTTCAGATTTTCGCCACGTGGAGCTCCGCGATCGAGGAGTCGAACGCGTGGATCTTTACGCGCGTGGCACTCGAACGGTCCATACGTGTGGAACACGCGCCGATGATATTTTTGACCTCCTGGTTTGCATCGTGGTCGTTGGATCGATCTTGATCCAACGGCCCACGCTACCCCGCACATTGTAATTAGATGAGATTGAGGTTGGGCCAACCGGCCTTGTAATTGAATTTGTAATTGGGTGTAAATTTATTTGGGTTTAATATATTTAATTCTTTTCATTTGTCGCCCAATAATAATAATAATATAATTATAACAATAATACATATACATATTAAAAATGTATACTTATATTATACAATCATTAATTAATATAATATTCTAGTATACGTACGTATAATCATACATATAATTAACATAACATCTATATATTAACCAAATACGCTCATACTCTAGATACATACGCGACATACATACACCCCTAATACGTATACATAGCTTATACATGCACACACCACCTTATATTAGTAACATTCATATAATAAATATACATGCAATATTAATATATTTACAAGTGAAAATGAGTGATTACAGTTGCCCCTCTTTGCTTGTTCTCATGGAATGGGAAACAAAGCAAAGATTCATAAGCACTCATTTTTATCAGACTTCCCTGTTTGTAGCCTTGAAAAAACGAATTCTTTTGGACATCTCCGCTCTTCCTTGGCTGAATCTTCAGGCTCGTAAGTTCTTCCTATATAGAGCTTCGTCACCTTCTGATCTTGGAGCTACATGCTCTTCCTATATAGAACCCTTCGCTCTGACATCCCGAATTATGAGTCATTCCTTTCACTTTGAGACAATAAAGCTTGGAGTCCTTCCTATATAGAACTCTTTGCTTTCAACGCTGGTTTCTCCTATACAAAACCTTTTGCGCCACTGATGGATTCTTCTGACTGGGAGTTCTTCCTATATAGAACTGCTAGTCTTCAAATCCTGGAGTCGTCAGTCCTTCCTATATAGAACTTTTGGCGTCTGAAATCTCAGAGCTACAGGTTCTTCCTATATAGAACCTTTCACTCTAAGACAATGAAGCTCGGAGCCTTTCCTATATAAGACTCTTCGCTTTCGACACAACAGGTTTCCTATATAACCCTGTGTCATAGGTGAATTGCTTTGACTGGGAGTTCTTCCTATATAGAACTGCGAGTCTTCACCTTGGAGCCATCAGTCCTTCCTATATAGAACTTTTTGGCGTCTGGAATCTCAGAGCTACAGGTTCTTCCTATATAGAACCTTTTACTCTAAGACAATAAAGTTCGGAGCCCTTCCTATATAGAACTCTTTGCTTTCGACACAGCAGGATTTCCTATATAATCTTGCGTGTCATGGGTGAATTGCTTTGACTGGGAGTCATTCCTATAAAGAACTGCGAGTCTTCACCCTGGAGCTGTCAGTCCTTCCTATATAGAACTTTTCAGCTTCTGAAGCCTCGGAGAGGAGGATTCTTCCTATATAAAACCTCTCTCTAGAGCTTGAAAACATGTGCCTTTTGTATGTAAAACATTGTCTTCTCATTTGGGATTCACACCGTGATGACCCTCGATGTTTCTTTGGATCTGCAGATACCTGTCTGAGACGAAAACAAAATGCTATGACAAATGAATGAATTGACATGCTCCTAATCCTAGTGATGTCTGACTATTCATGATGTATGAGAGTCAATATCTTGGTGGGCTTGTTTTGATCCTGATTTGATCTTGATGTTCGTTTTCTCCTTTTTTACAGGCATCGATACTCCGCCTCACTGTTAGGTTCAACCATCTCAACCTTTCTTTTTCTCCAATTATGATTTGGAATTTTAAAGCGCCCTTTCGGGTTTTCACTTTAAAGAGAGTTTTTTTTTGAGGGGGTGCCCTTCTGGTTTTCACCCAAGAGATCTCTTCATGTGCCTTCCTTGAATAGATAGGACATGTGCCATTGGTCATCCTACCTAGTTGTTTAAAGCTTATCACCTTCCCTAACCATTATGTAGGGAACTGGAGGACGGAGTTAACATCGTTTTCTTTGTTCACCTGCATTTTCAAGGTTAAATCATAGTAATGCTCCGAAATCTCTTGTTTCATTATAATCCTATGTTATCTTATTTGACTGAAATTGACAAGAAGGCCAGGAATGGATGCTCAAAAACACGGCTTTATTGCGATTAAGGGCTTCGAGATATCTTAAAAAGAAGGGTATGACACACATGAGTTAAGTATGAAAATACAAGATCCCTCATTATCTTCGATATGAATGATACATGACCCTGTCAATCAGTGTAGAATTTTTTTGCCTGAAGCCTTCTCTTCACAATGTTCATGAAGATGCCCTTCTCTTCGGATATTCAACTTACCCGAGCCGCCCTTTGCGGGTTTTCAACTCGAGTCCTTCCTTTGCTTAAAGACGCCCAGTTTCGGGTTTTCGTCCTGAGCTCTCCAATTTTTTTTTTGTTTTTTTTAGAGATAGTATTTCTTGACGGTATCAGAATTTACGGGATTTTTCAGCTCGTCCCCGTCCATTTCTGTTAGGATCAGGGCTCCTCCTGAGAAGGCATTTTTTACTACGTACGGTCCTTCCCAGTTGGGCATCCATTTTCCTCGAGAATCTTTATGGATAGGGAGGATTCTCTTGAGTACCAGATCCCCTTCTTTGAATTCTCTTGGGCGCACATTTTTGTTGTAAGCCTGCACCATCCGCTTTTGGTACATCTGACCATGACAAATGGCCTTTAGTCTTTTTTCTTCAATGAGATTTAGCTGGTCGAATCTGGCCTGCACCCATTCAGCTTCTTCCAGTTTTACTTCGTTTAAGACCCGGAGGGACAAAATCTTTACCTCAATTGGGAGTACTGCTTCGGTACCATACACCAAGGAGTATGGTGTTGCCCCCGTTGATGTGCGAATGGACGTCCTATAGGCTAAAAGGGCAAAAGGCAACTTCTCATGTCAATCCCTGTAGGTATCCGTAGTCTTCGCTATGATCTTCTTTATATTCTTGTTTGCTGCTTCCTCTGCTCCATTCATTTTAGGACGATAGACTGTGGAATTATGGTGAGTTATCTTGAATTGAGTGCACACGTCCTTCATCATTTTGTTGTTCAGATTGGAAGCGTTGTCGGTGATGATCCTCTCTGGCAATCCGTATCGATAAATAATTTCTTTCTTTAAGAACTTACAAACTGTAGTCCTGGTGATATTGGCGTAAGACGCTGCCTCTACCCATTTAGTGAAGTAGTCTATGGCGACCAAAATGAAACGGTGCCCATTGGAGGCTTTCGGATGGATCTGCCCGATGACGTCCATGCCCCATGCTGCGAAAGGCCACGGAGAATTCATGGTGTGTAGAGGCGATGGGGGTGCATGAATCTTGTCAGTGTAAATTTGGCATTTGTGGCATTTCCTGGCGTAATCGATGCAATCTCCTTCCATGGTCAACCATAAATAACCGTATCTCATAATTTTTCGGGCTATAGACAGCCCGTTGGCGTACGTTCCACAGATCCCGTCATGTACTTCAGCTAAGATTTCCTTCGCCTCCCGGGCATCCACACATCTCAGCAATGTTTGATCATGACTTCTCCTATATAGGATTTCCCCATCTAGGACATATTTTGTTGCCATTTTTCTGAGCGCTTTTCTGTCATTGTCGTTTGCCCCTTCTGGATACTTTTGAAGCTTGACATATTGCAGGATGTCATAGTACCATGGATTTTCGTCAATCTCTTCCTGTACATTACAACAATGAGCAAGCTTTTCAAACGTCTGCATCTCAATGGGCTTCATTCCTGCCCCGATGTTTGTTTTAAACATGGATGCCAAGGTTGCCAATGCATCGTCCATCTGATTTTCTTCTCGGGGCAGGTAATTGAAGCTGACCTTTTCGAACTCTTTGACGAGCTCTTGGATCAATTCGTGATATTTGACCAACTTCGGGTCTCTGGTTTCCCACTCCCCGCACAATTGGTAAATGACTAAGGACGAATCTCCGAACACTCGAAGTTCCTTAATCTTTCTCTCAATGGCTGAGTTCAGTCCCATGATGCAAGCTTCGTATTCAGCTATATTGTTTGTGCAGAAGAATTCCAATCTGCTGTTGAAAGGATAATAGACGTCCTCAGGTGAAATTAGCACTGCCCCTATCCCATGTCCGAGGGCGTTGGAGGCTCCATCGAAGTAAAGTTTCCATGACTTATCATCTGAAACCTTTTCTTCAGTGGTAATGCACATCAAGTCTTCGTCTGGGAAACTAAAGTTCAATGTCTCATAGTCATCCGAAGCACGACTAGCCAGAAAATCTGCTACGGCACTCCCCTTTACAGCTTTCTAATTAACATATACGATGTCGAATTCGGATAAAAGCATCTACCATCGAGCCATCCTTCCCGTTAGTGCTGGCGCTTCCATTAAGAATTTTAATGGGTCTAGCTTGGATATCAACCAGGTAGTATGTTACAACATGTACTGCCTGAGCCGTTTGGTAGCCCAAACTAGAGCACAACACAGTTTCTGCACTGGCGGGTACCGCGTTTCGCAATCATTGAATTTCCTGCTTAGGTAATAGATGGCTTGCTCCTTTTTTCTTGATTCATCGTGTTGCCCCAGTACACATCCCATTGAATTTTCGAAGACTGTTAAGTAGAGAATTAGTGGTCGACGAGGTACTGGTGCGACTAAAATTGGAGCATTTGTCAGGTACTTTTTGATCTTTTCTAGGGCTTTTTGACATTCTTCATCCCATACGCCAGGATTATTTTTTCTAAGAAGTCTGAAGACCGGGTCGCATCGGTTGGTTAATTGGGAAATGAAACGAGAGATATAATTCAGCCTCCCTAGGACACCGCGGACTTCCTTCTGCATGCGAGGTGGTGAAAGGTCTTGGATGGCTTTCACTTTATCCGGATCAATCTCAATCCCTCTTCTGCTTACTACGAACCCTAAGAGTTTTCCAGAAGTAACGGTGAAGGTACACTTGGCAGGATTAAGCCTCAGTTGGTACTTCCGTAGTCTTTGGAATAGTTTTCTCAAGTTTTGTAGGTGCTCTTCCTCTGTTCGAGACTTGGCAATCATATCGTCCACGTATACTTCTATTTCTTTGTGCATCATGTCATGGAAAAGAGTCACCATTGCTCTTTGGTATGTTGCCCCTACGTTCTTTAGTCCAAACGGCATCACTTGATAACAAAAAGTACCCCACATGGTTATGAATGTGGTTTTCTCCATGTCGTTAGGATCCATCTTTATCTGGTTGTACCCTGAGAAGCCGTCCATGAAGGAAAACCATGAATGTCCTGCGGTGTTGTCAACCAGCGTGTCAATATGTGGCAAAGGGAAGTTGTCTTTAGGGCTAGCTCGATTCAGATCTCTATAATCTACACACATACGAACTTTCCCGTCTTTCTTTGGTACTGGTACAATGTTTGCAACCCACTCGGGGTATTTGGCTACCTCCAAGAATCCAGCATCAAATTGCTTTTTCACTTCTTCTCGGATTTTTAACAACATATCTGGCCTCATTCTCCGAAGTTTTTGCTGTACTGGTTTGTACTCCGATTTTGTTGGCAATTTGTGCACCACTATGTCGGTATTCAACCCCGGCATATCTTGATAAGTCCAGGCGAAGACATCCTTGAATTCCTGAAGTAGGGCTATCAGTTCATGCTTGGTTTTTGAGGAAATAGTCGTTCCTATTTTTATTTCTTTTCTCTCTTCTTCAGTCCCCAAGTTAACAATTTCTGTTTCTTCTTGGTAGGGCATAATCTGCCTTTCTTTGTCGTCCACCATTCTCTTTAACTCTTCCGGGACCTCAATTTCTATTTCATCATATCCTTCCTCAATTTCCTCTGAGACCTCAGGGCATTCGAAATTTACTCCAGGATTGGATCCGGTATCATTCATTTCGTCAATCATGAGCGACCTGCATTAAATGAGAATGAATTGTATTGGGAAAGAGACGGCTTTACATGAAGGGAATGAATATGAAGAATGCATGAATGGAATAAATGAGACTTTGGTCATTTTTAAGAAAGTGGGGATATTTTCATTTCAATCAAAAAGTTAACATAGGTGCCCCATACAAGAGATCCTCATTGTCTATGGGCAAAAACAAAAGGTTGATTCGGAGCATTACTCTGATCTATTTCTAAAAACTACAGGTAGATCAATGCAACTCCAGTTATCGAGTGTTTCCCCGGGATGGCAAGGGCGGATGTTGGTCAACATTTTGCTGCCTCGGTCCTTTTCAGCTATCATGTTGATGTACATCCCTTCAAATGATTTACTGAGTATTTCCTCCTGGTTAAGTTCATCATTTTTCTTCATTTCCTCTCCAGTATCTTGACCTGGCTGGTAGAACCCTCTGGAGATGAAAGTGGCTTTCAAACTAGGAAAGGACATCGACCTCCACGGAATGTCTTCTCCTTTAGATCTGGCTTTTCTTTGCTCCTCCTTCCTCTTATATTCCTCTTTCTTCTGTTGGACACTTGGTTGGTAACCCAGCCCGAAACGATCCTTCTTGGTTATCATATTCTTGGGTCTCAGGTTTCCTTGTAATTTCTTCCCCAGCCCTTTTCCTATTTTGGCTCCTCGGCCCAGAGTTTCTGCGACGGTCATCTTGGTGCAATTAGATAACCTGGGTAGGGGATCCGGCTTCCCTCTGAAACGAATGTGGCATTTACTAGTTCTAATGCTCGGAACGAGCATTCTGTAGCATCTTCATCATTTTGAATGTAGGGGGTGTCTGATATCACGGAAGCAACAAATTCATGCTCTGCCTCTACTGTGACCAATTTGCCTTCCACTACAAATTTTAATTTCTGATGCAATGACGAGGGGACAACACCTGCGGAGTGGATCCATGGTCTTCCCAACAAGCAGCTGTAAGATGGTTTTATGTCCATCACCACAAAATCGATCACATATTCAGTTGGTCCGATCAATAGGGGTACCTCAATTTTCCCCATTGTTCCTTTTTGCGTACCATCAAAGGCTCTTACCGAGTTGTGGCAGGGATTTAGGTACGAACCATCTATTGGTAATTTTTGCAGGGTTACCATAGGCAAGACATTCGATGCTGACCCGTTGTCGATCAGTACGCCTGGTAATACATACCATTTGCAGTGGGCAGTGATGTTAAGGGCTTTGGTTGATCCCATTCCTCCCTCCGGGATCTCATCATCACCGAACGTGATATGATTATAGCGATAATATGCCCTACTATCATGTCCAGGTTTGATCTGTAAATGTCTTGGGGCACAAAAGTTTGATTCAAGACTTTTAATAGCGTCTCCCGATGCTTCTCGAACTCAAGAGTAACTCCAAAGATTTGTGATCCTCGCCGGTTGTTTTCGTAGTTGTTCCACTACGCTGTACTCGCTATGTCTCAAGAACTTTAGAAATTCTTTGGCCTGGGCCTCAGTTACCGGTTCATTTATCTTTTGGGGAGGTTCTTCTCCAAATATCTGCGTAGGGCTAACTGCTGTACTCTTCCCCTATCTTTTTCAGCCGCTTTCAAAGCCTCGGAGGAATAACATCGGCCGCTCCTTGTGAAATGGCCTGCCTCACCAACGTTCACATCGTTCTGGCTTTGTTGGTCTTCCAGCGTAGGCTCTTTTACCTGTTCGTGTTCTCGATTTTTACGGCATGGTCACATTCACGACATAATTCCGTGGAATTTGTCGCATATCTTTGAATGGGAATGGAGATGGTGCTGAAATGATGATCTTGGGATTTATTTTGCTGGTTTCTCCTTGGGAGACACCTGCATTTCTTGTTCTGGGAGAGATGATAAAAGGTCTATCCTTCCCGTATCTAGCTTTGGGACTATCTCGTCATGTGTACGCGTCGATCCCTTCCCCATGGG
This sequence comes from Hibiscus mutabilis, assembly GCA_019671005.1. Lineage (NCBI taxonomy): Eukaryota > Viridiplantae > Streptophyta > Magnoliopsida > Malvales > Malvaceae > Hibiscus > Hibiscus mutabilis. Next base: position 41,271,876 of record CM033737.1, read on the forward strand.
CTCCTCAAAGAATTCAATTTGTTTTTCATTCATCAACTGCGCACCAATTTCTTGAACTCGTCACATTCTTGGATATCATGCCCTTGATCGATGGAATTCGCAATACTCTCCACATTCCTTCTCGCCTTATTATCATGCCTTTGTTGATCACACGAGCCATGCATAATTGTTGAAATACCCACCGTAAAGGAGACTTGATTTACGACACGTCATCCTTTATCCTCCTGGTAAAGCATTCTTCTATGACATTAACTCCTCTGCTCCCATGATTGGGTAGCGGGTTGTTGGCTACACTTGGCTCTTCAAACTTCAATATCCCAGAATCGATTAAATTCTGCACAAGCTTTTTTGAAGGCAAGGCGGTTCTGGTGGGATGTCCAGGGGTACCGCCGTGATAGTCGCAATGTGTGCTTGGATTGTACCAAGGCGGGAAGGGCGGATTGACGGGAGTAACGATATATGGTCGGACCAGGTCTGCTTCATACAACTGGGAATAAAGTTCTGAGTACGAAACAGGTAGGGAGTGAAAGTTCTCCTCTCTTTTCTTTTTTTCTCGTGACTCTCTCATCTCTTTGATTCGAATTTTGTGTTTTTCCCACAGTGCTTGTGGCTGTGAGACTGTGAAGTTCTTGGGCGGTATAGGTGCTGGTGGTGTTTACTTCATTTCTCTTGTTGTACTTTCGAGACCCTTCCCCACCATCAATTTCGCCGCTCTTAATTGCGATTCGAGAGACTCCCAGTCTGATCAAGTCGGCAAAACAACGTGTTGTGTTATTAATGAGGCGGTCAAAGAGTGCCCTTTCAGAGTATTGACAAATAATGGCGTGATTTCATGCTCCGGGATAGGTGGCTGGATTTGGCGCCACTTCTCTCCATCATTGGGCATATTGTCGCAGCTTTCATTGGACTTTTGCCCCATATTTTCTAACATAATTCTGCTAGGGATCATGTACATTACATGTTTGTATTGCTCGGAAAATGCTTTAGACAAATCTTTCCATGTCTTGACATTTGCCTTGCTCATTGAGTGTACCAACGTAACGCCGCTCCAGTTAGACTATCCCGAAACAATGGATCAGCACTTTTTTCGTCTTTATGGTAAGCCACCATTTTTCTACAATACATCGTTATGTGTGCAAGAAGGACATGTGGTTCCATCATATTTATCGAACTCTGGCATTTTGAATTTTGGCGGCAAGACAAGATCAGACACCAGACTTAGGTCACTAGCGTCATTTCCTGATTCTTCATTTGAATTTAACGCTTTAAATTTTTCTTCCATGAGGCGAAATCTTTCTTCCCACTTTTTTTCTACCTCACTCCTGATCCTTTCGACCATGTTTAGGTCCGACACTTCTTCTTCATAAAGTGCTTCAGTATCGAGGGGTTGAGTCTCAGGTGCCCCTATTTGAAAGCTGGAAGACATTCCTGTAGGGTCAATATACATTTTTCTAGCTTGGTTTGGTGCAGTTGGTTGAACCTTGAAGTGAGCCGGGATACCTTCTGGCTCTGGAACATTTTCTCCTTCTACTCGTTTTCCAAGACTTTTTGCCAGCAATGTAGTTATGTCAGATACTATAGATGTTTGTGATGCATAATCCGATCACTAAGGCTTCTCTCGGGCCTCTTCAAGCCTTGACTCGAGCTCTCTTTGCCCTCTTTCTAGACTGATTATTCTTTCTTCCATGAGCTTTCTTTGTAGCCGGGTAAAGTATAGGTGATGAATGATTGCGGGTTAACTACATATAATGCCACAATATTCATATTGTTAATATGGTTGCAAAAAATAAATGCATGTACAATGATGCGAATGTTATGATGCAAATATAAGAATGCATGCAGACAAGGTACTGATTCCGTTGGTAATCACCCTTTTGAACTACTTCCACGGGAATTAAAGGGTCTTGATTACAACAAAATTCGTGTTACAAAGTAAAGATCCCTAGTACAAAATATCTAAATATAACACAGAGTCCTATAGATAGACTCTAGCTCTATCTCCTAACTTTCCAATTGCCTTGAGCAGCTTGAGGAACCTAGGAGCTTCTTCCATTCCCGGGGCTATAAAAGGTCGGAGTGTTTCAGCTTCGACAGCTAAATCATTTACATGTCTGGCGACTCGCTGTATGTCCACCACCATTCGAGCAGCGTCGCGTAATCTCTTCTGCCAATAGGTGTCCCCTCCGGCTGCAGCTTCCTCGAACATATTAATTCTTTCCTTGTAATCCTCCACAATTGCTTCGAGGGACCCAATCCATGCTTGTAACACACCCACCTCTCGTTCTCTTTCCTGCAGCTCAGCGAAGTTATTCCTGCGGCAGTACATTCGAAGTGAGTGTTCGGCTTCCGCCACATTTCCTTTTAATTCATCATTTTGACTTTGGCTTTGCTCCAACCTCTGAATAGTGTCATCGTACAGTTTCTGCATTTCTAACAGTCTGTTTCGGCTATTCATGGATTTTCTTTTCCATACGGCGACACTTTCTCTCTCATGATGGACAGCTTGTTTTCCCTTGCTGATTTCTTGTTTGAATCTTTCTTTCTCTTGATCAATGACCTTCTTGGCGGACCATTTTTCTTCCTCCATTGCCAAACGGCAGCTTTCAATCTCTTTCTCGATCGCTCTTTTGTTAATTTCTCGTTCTTCTTCCATCAAACGGATGCCATTCATTCTTTCTCTTTCCACAACTACGAACTGACTCCGGCCGGCCTTTTGTATTTTTGCTTGTAACAGGAGGGCATCTTTTTGATAAAGAGTATTTTTGTCGCTTAAATCTGCATTCAATTTCTTCAATTGCCTAATGATCTCGTCTCGCTCATCAACTTCTAAGCTTGCCTTATAGAGCTCGCTCGCATGTTGGGTCTGTTGAATGTCCATTTTCCTTTTAATTTCTTCGAGCTCACTCCTTAAGATGTCAGCTTCGGACGGTACCACCCTTGTAAGCTCTTCGAGTGACACTGCTGGTCCTTGATCAGATTCAGGGATCACATTATTAACCCTCAAATGTCTCCAAAGGTCGTAATCTGGGGTAGTCATGTGCTTGGTATCTCCTTCCACCCTGATCCGGTAACAATGATCCAGGCCCTCATGATGGTCTGAATTTTTCCTTTGAACTCCCCTTTAAAAGAAATTCAGTTTGGCTTAATCCGGCGGTATTGGGAATGAACTGTCGTGATCCGAACTGCCGAGATACTAAAAGCGGGGCACAAGCGATCCCTCCATGCAATCCCAACATCATCAGCCAGTTGAAGTCACCACAACTGTATAGAAAATAATTAACTTTACCGAGCCATGAGACCCTCCATGCTATGTCTTCATCTTGAATGTTCCTGAAGAAACTAGTCTATATTTTTGTTTTCAAATCCTCTCGCCATTCCTTTGCTAAGTATTCTCGTAAAGGCGAAAAACCTTGGAAGGATATCCCCGGCAGGACTCTTGTCGGCGTCTTCCACATGTGACTCTGAATCCATACTTGTAATAGCTGTGCGCAGCCTCGAAAACGTCCTTCTTCATGTTTCCGGCTAGCATTTAAGGAAATGAAAGTCTCGACCAAGATTGCTGGTACTGGGTTTGCTTTTCGTTTCACCCGCTCAAACAAATCCAGAATGGCTATGTCAATGTTCCCGAGTACTCTGGAAAGATCACCAAGCCATATATTCCTAAAGCGAATAGGTCCATTTTCTTTGCCTCGTCTGGATGTGTTGATATGATGTCCCGAATACTCTCTCATGCAAAGATTGTATTATCTCCTCGGATTTGAAGGAGGCCACTAACCCAATCGCCACTCATTCCCGCAAAGGTTTTGAGTTTCGCAGTGTAATTCTGACTCCTTGGAGGCTTCGCGTAGATCCAATCTTCCTGAATATTTTTCTGGTTAAGTAAAGCAGTGTATTCTTCTACCGTAGGCATCATGTCCTGCCCATTAAAGGTGAAGCAGCAAAAAGCCAGATTCCAGAACTGAACTATAGCTCGGAGTAGGGGCTGGTTAATCCGAACATATAACAGTTGTGCGATGTCGCCATAACTATTGCAGAACAAGTATTGTAGTCTTCGATCCCATCTTTCCCAAATGTTTTGAAGATCCCATAAGTCGTTTTTTTGGAGACTCACATAAGTGTATCCTGCTATTACGCGTTCGTTCGGCAAACTGTCCCCTTGGATTTTCTGGTTGACCTCTGACCAATGTCTGACTGACAAATTAAGCTCTTCTTTCCTAAGACACCTTTTTTCCATGGTGAAAGACTTTCTGATCAGGCAAACCACTTGATCCAATACCTTTATGCGATGCAAATGCAATGATGTATGAGAAAAAGAACAAAAAGCGAAAAGAAAACAAGTCAGTACCAGATAAAATTGATAAATATATAAATAAAATGACAAAATTAAACGGAATAAACACACAAAACAACCCTATTTATCCCGTCTAAAACCTAAGGTTATCCGCATAGCTCTAACAGGGTGGGTTTCTATGTTCTCTACATGCAGTGTTGGTGCTAGGAGATACCCGAATTGTCCTTGCTGTCCCCTACTAAGGGTAGCAAGGCCCCCGATCATCACCCATTATAGGCTCCTTTCAACGGGATTCAATTCAGGGGGACCCATTCACTTATGCCCGTACGAAGGAACGATATCCTTACGAAAGCATAAGGTACTCGAGCCCCGAAGGTACTTGCTAGGCCCATACGGGAGAACGATATCTCCACGAAAGCATTAGCGTTTTCCCCCCACTTAAAAAGACGGGTTTATATGCCATATTTTAAATGCGTTAAAATAAACGTGCAATTATGACCGAATGTCAATTTAATAGTCACTTTAATCCGGAACATCCAATATTAATAAAGCGTTAATTATTTTAAAAGCTTGACTCTCTTTTGTTTTTTTCGAAAAAACAAAAAAATTTCCCCAGCGGAGTCGCCATCTGTAGCGATGTCTCTTTTCTCATCGCTAAATAAAAATGTCGCTTTTTCGAAGTGTTTTTGAAAGGTGTTCGTGATTCTTTGGATATAAAATATTTATTCCGTGGGGTTTTTTTTAAAAGAAACCGCATAAAAAAATGGAGTCGCCACCGGCCACTTAGGTAGGCCGGACACCATAAAACCAGATATTCAAAAGACAGGGTTCGGGAGTCGGTTACGGATGGGGAAGGATTAGCCCCCCCACACCGCCCAAAATTGGTACTTTAATAATTACCGCTTTATTAATATTGGATTTTCCGGATTAGAGTGACGATTATTTTAAAATTCGGTCATAATTGCGAATATATTTTAAGGGTCCCGTTACCCGAGAATAAACGTCCAACCACTATCACTACGTTTGATACTGGCCCCGTTTACGCTCGGATAAAAGGACTCCGCATTAACAAGTTATATCTCGATATGCAATCTTAGTGACAAAAATGTAAAACATGGTAAAATATTTAAATGTAATAAATATTGACATACCGGAGTGCTAATTTGACATAAATGATATTCTAAACTAAAACATGTATATATACATATTATTATAAATAATAGATAAAAACAACTATAATATGTCAAAATAATAAGGCAGGAATAAGTACATATAGACGAACAAATATTAAAAAAAACATGCATACTAGTAATAAAACATATTTCAACATATACGGGTCCACATATCGTACAAAAAGGGTAAATACACTAACATGTAACCCTAAAAAACAAGGAAACACACACATACAAAATACAAAATACGCCATGTACGAATCAACTAAAACATAACATGCTTAATATGAATACTTAGGATAAAAAAAACGCATGACCATTATAATCTTAATACACATATATATGTAAACATAAAATACGAGTCATATACGAGGGACATAAAATAAAATAAAATAATAGAATACATCAACATATACGATTATAATACGAACATTAGTATTTACAAAGAATACAGGACTGAAATGAAAGAAAAACAAAAGTCAGTGGTATAAATTAAAGAGCAATAATATGTAATTTAGGGACGAAATTGCGAAACAAACAAAACCTAAAAGGACCAGAATTGTAATTAGACCAAGGGGCAGACTCCAAGTAAAAAATTCAAAAACGCGAGATGGTTAAGGGCGTAATTTTACCATTCAGAAACTGATTCGGTATAATTTAGGGACTGGATTATAACCTTTTGAAATATCAGGGGGACTGGGATTGTGATTATACCATGCGGCAAGACAAAAATGAAAATATTGAAAACGCGGTGGGATTAAGTGTGTAATTTACCCATTTAGCAAAATAAAAACAACTATAAAAGCCCCCCTTTAAGGCCGAAATCAAAATTTTGGCCATTTGTTTCATTTTCTGGTTTTTCATATAGCCTAGGTTCATCTTTTTCTCTCGTTTGTTTTTATAATACCCAGAATCCGGCGGCCGGCCACCGTATTCTCCGTCGCCGGCCGCCGCTAACCGGCGCCGACGAGCCTCCAAAATACACCAAAACAACCCCCTTGTCGTCCTCAATACGAATCCTAGGTTGGATTCAGAGGATATACCTCTATTTGCCCTAGATCTAGGAAATACGAACCAAAAAATATATTTTTTAAACCAAAACAACACTACAAAGGGTCTTCTCCTCCCTTTAGTTCACCAGATCTGGCTTGTAAAAGCCGAAAGGCTTATCACTGAGGAAGGGAAGACCCACAAACAACGCCGGTAAGACTACTCTCTTTTTTTGTTTTTGTTTTTTTTGTTCTATTTCGTATATGCATGTAAAGAAAACAAGAAAGAAAAAGAGACAAAAATTTACCACTGGAATGTCTTTTGATTATCTTGGATGTTTACAACTTTCAGATTTTTTTGTATTACAAGATCTCTGTTCTCCTTTTTTGTTCTTACTCTCGTTTTTTTTCATCCCCCCGTTACAAAAGTTCCCGTTTCATATATATTATTGCCTCTGTTTTTGTTGCAAGTTGCATCTTCCTTTTTTCAGATCTGAACTGACACTTTTACTTGTTGTCTTGGGCATATTCTGAACACGGAGACTGAATATCGGCGCGGTGGCGATATGGACATTCTGCCAGCGGCCAGACGCGTCGAGATGGCTTGAAGAATGATCGGCCTGGATGAAGCCTCGATTTGATGAGACGGCTTCAGATTTCGCCACGTGGAGCTTCGCAGTCGAGGAGTCAGAACGCGTGGATCTTACGCACGCGTGGGATATTAAAGCGTCCGCGCGTGGACCACACGCGCGCGTGGCACTCGAACGGTCAATACGTGTGGAACACGCGCCTGGCAGATATTTTTGACCTCCTGGTTGCATCGTGGCCGTTGGATCAGATCTTGATCCAACGGCCCACAGTTACCTGCACATTGTAATTAGATGAGATTCAGGGTTGGGCCAACCGGGCCTTGTAATTGAATTTGTAATTGGACTGTAAATTTATTTGGGTTTAATATATTTAATTCTTTTCATTTGTCAGCCCAATAATAATAATAATATAATTATAACCAGTAATACATATACATACGAAAATGTATACTTATATTATACAATCATTAATTAATATAATATTCTAGTATACGTACGTATAATCATACATATAATTAACATAACATCTATATATTAACCAAATACACTCATACTCTAGATACATACGCGACATACATACACCCCTAATACGTATACATAGCTTATACATGCACACACCACCTTATATTAGTAACATTCATATAATAAATATACATGCAATATTAATATATTTACAAGTGAAAATGAGTGATTACAGCTACGAGAAGATCAAGGATGAGCTTAGAAGATGTAAGCATTTTTGCTCACCCTAGTGATTAGAAATAGATCAAGGCTCTGTATGATGGATCAGGAAATTCTAAGCGGTGGAGCCCGTGATTGAATGGGGCAACGCCAAGCGAAGAAGATGACAAAGGTTCTTATAAGAATAATATAAGGACCAGAAGATTATTTATGAAGACATGTGATAACCCTGAAGACAAGAAAGCTTTCCACGCGAAAGATTTGAAAGCATGTTAATTCATATTCGAAGTGATTGATTAAATGAGGATTTAAGAGCATACAGTGAAGAAGTAAAGAGATGAAGAAATCTGAGGAATGACCTTTCAGGGTGTAAGACTTTAAAACAGAAAAAGATTAAAAAAAGAAAAAAAAAGAAAAAAAAAGAGAAAAAAGAGAGAAAAGAGTGAGAGAAGAAGGAAAGAAGAAGAAGAATAATAAAATAATACATTGCATGCATCATATAGATAGAGGCATGTTGATTTTTTCTTATTATAGATAGGTATTTGAAGAATTGTCAAAAGTTTGAAAAAATGGATTTCATTAAAGGAAGAAAGATGACGGTAGCCAAAGTAGCGTAAAGCCGGATATTAAGACCTTCGGGCCATCAGTAAGACCTTCAGGCATGATGATAAGACATTCGGGCCACCAATAAGTCTTTCGAGCATGGTGATAAGTCCTTCGGGCCATTAATAAGTCCTTCGGGCTTGATGCGGCAGCCATAGCAGTGTGAGGCCAGATTTCGGTAGCCATAGTAGCGTAAGGCCGGATGACAACAACTAAAGTAGCGTAAAGCTGAATATTAAGTCCTTTGGGCTATCAGTAAGACCTTCGGGCATGATGATAAGACCTTCGGGCCATTAGTAAGTCTTTCGAGCATGGTGATAAGTCTTTCGGGCCATCAATAAGTCCTTTGGGCATGATGCGGCAGCCATAGTAGCGTGAGTCCAGAAAGAGCGACAGCCCTAGTACCGTGAGTCTAGAAAGATCGACAGCCTTAGTAGCGTGAGTCCAGAAAGATTGACAGCCTTAGTAACGTGAGTCCAAAAAGTTCGGCAGCCATAGTAGCATGAGTCTAGAAATATATGTAGCCATTTTCGGCGTGAATCCCCAAATTTGAAGAAAGTTCGGCAGCCATAGTAGCGTAAGTCCATAAAGATAGGTAGCCCTTTTTGGCGTGAATCCCTAAATTTAAAGAAAGTTCGGCAGCCATAGTAGCGTGAGTCCAGAAAGATCGGTGGCCATTTTTGGCATGGATCCCCGAATTTCCAAAAAGATAGGTAGCCATTTTCGGCGTGAATCCCCAAATTTGAAGAAAGTTCGGCAGCCATAGTAACGTGAGTCCAGAAAGATAGGTAGCCATTTTCGGCGTGTGTAGCGATGTCTCCGATTCGCTAAATAAATGATGTTTCGAAGTGTTTGTGGTTTTTCGGGTATTAAAATATTTATTCCGTGGGGTTTTAAAAATACCGTATTTTATTTAAAGAAAGGGAGTCGCCACCGGCCACTGAGGTAGGCCGGACACCATAAAACTAGAGATTCAAAAACTTTGAGTTCGGGAGTCGGTTACGGATAGGGAAGGATTAGCACCCCCACACCGCCCAAAATTGGTACTTTAATAATTATCGCTTTATTAATGTTAGATTTTCCGAATTAAAGTGACAATTAGTTTAAAATTCGGTTATAATTGCGAATAAATTTTAAAGGCCCCGTTATCCGAGAGTAAACGCCCAACCACAATCACTACGCCTGATACTGGCCCCGTTTACGCTCGGATAAAAGGGCACCGCATTGACAATTTATATATCTGTTATGCAACCTAAAACATGGCGAATATAAATACAATGCGATAAAATATAAATAAATACTAACATAATAAAATACTAATCTAACATAAATAAAATACTAATCTAAAACATACATACATAAATATTAATCTAACTCATAAATAAAAACATATCTAGCATAAATAAAATACTAACATTCATAAATATTAATCTAACACATAAATAAAAAACAAATTCAACATAAATAAAATACTATTCTAAAACATACATACATAAATATTAATCTAACTCATAAATAAAAACATATCTAACATAAATAAAATACTAACATTCATAAATATTAATTTAAACATAAATAAATATTATTCTAACATATAAATAAAAAACAAATTCAACATAAATAAAATACTATTCTAAAACATACATACATAAATATTAATCTAACTCATAAATAAAAATATATTTAACATAAATAAAATACTAACATTCATAAATATTAATTTAAAACACAAATAAATATTGTTCTAACACATAAATAAAAACGAATCTAACATAAATAAAATATTAATATAAAACACAAATTTAAAACATATTAAATACTAATCTAAAACATAAACATACAAACTAAAAAAATAACACTACAATTTTAAAATAACTAATACTTCATTAAATTATAAAAATTACAACACTAATAAAAGGGAAGAAAATATACCTAACTAGGAGCTCGAATGACGAACCCCGACTGAACCCCACCGAGATCTACCACGACCTCTCCAAAAATATTAACTAGATCGGACCTAAAATAGGACCCCGATCGAACCGGTTAGGACCGTGGGGACTGCCCCCGGTCCTTGGCTACCCGAGAGCATAGCTCTCTTATGGGGCATGCCTTGGCCGATTCATGCTCTCCTTAATTGCTTCAATCTTATGCCTATTTATAGGCAATTTCAAGGGTGGAGGGGGGATTTGAGTGACGTGGAGCTTTAGGCTCCACAATAATTCCCTTTTTTTAAAATATATATATTTTTATTATTTTTATTATTATTTTTTACCTTTATATATATATATATTTTTACCTTTTTTATTAATTTTTTTAATTTTTATATTAATAATACTACCATTAAAATAATACTAATAACACTAAAACCCGGTAAAAAATGAGTGATTATAGTTGCCCCTCTTTGCTTGTTCTTGTGAAACGAGAACAAAGCAAAGATCAAAAGCACTCATTTTTGACCTACTTCCTAGTCTTTGGCTTCGGAATCACGTGTTCTTCTGGAACTCTCCGCTCTTCCTCAGCTGAGTCTTCAAGCTTGTAAGTTCTTCCTATATAGAACGTCTTCACCTTCTGATCTTGGAACTATAGGTCCTCCCTATATAGAACTTTTCATTCTGAAGTCTTGAGTTACGAGTCCCTCCTATATAGAACTTTTCACTCTGAGACGGTAAAGCTTGGAGTCCTTCCTATATAGAACTCTTCACCTTCAACGCTGGTTTCTCCTATATAAAACCTTTTGCGCCACTGATGGATTCTTCCGACTGGGAGTTCCTCCTGTATAGAACTGCTAGTCTTCAAACCCTGGAGTCGCCAGTCCTTCCTAAATAGAACTTTTAGCTTCTGAAATCTCGGAGCTATAGGTTCTTCCTATATAGAACCTTTCACTCTAAGACAGTAAAGCTCGGGGCCCTTCCTATATAGGACTATTCGCCTTCAACGCTGGTTTCTCCTATATAAAACCTTTTGCGCCATCGATGGGATTTCCGACGGGAGTTCCTCCCGTATAGAACTGCTAGTCTTCAAACCCTGGAGCCGTCAGTCCTTCCTATATAGAACTTTTAGCTTCTGAAATCTTGGAGCTACAGGTTCTTCCTATATAGAACCTTTCACTTTAAGACAGTAAAGTTCGGAGCCCTTCCTATATAGGACTCTTCGCCTTCAACACAATGGGTTTTCCCTATATAAAACCTTATGTGTCATGGGTGAATTCCTTCGGCTGGGAGTTCTTCCTATATAGAACTGCTAGTCTTCACCCTGGAGCTGCAAGCCCTTCCTATATAAAACTTTCAGCTCCTGAAGCCTCGGAGCGGCGGATTCTTCCTACATAGAACCTCTTGCTACGGGAGCTTGAAACTATAGGCCCTTCCTATATAGAACCTTTATCTTCGAATTTTTCTTTTCTCTTTTTCCTTTTTTCTTTTCCCTTCTTTTTCTGCTTTTTTTTTTATTTTTCTCTTCTTTTTTTTCTATCTCATTTTCATTCTTTCTTTACAAGGCTGTTGACATCTTTGGACTTACGCTACTAAGGCTGCCGAAATATTTCTTCAAATTTTGGGATTCACGCCAAAAATGACTACCGACCTTTATGGACTCACGCTGCTAAGGCTGCCAAAACTTTCTTTAAATTTGGGGACTCACGCTGAAAATGGCTGCCGATCTTTCTGGACTCACGCTGCTAAGGCTGTCAAAATCTTTCTTCAAATTTTGGGGACTCACGCCGAAGGTGGCTGCCAAACTTTCTTCAAATTTTGGGGACTCAAGCCGAAAGTGGCTGCCAAACTTTCTTCAAATTTTGGGGACTCACGCCGAAGGTGGCTGCCAAACTTTCTTCAAATTTTGGGGACTCACGTCGAAGGTGGCTGCCAAACTTTCTTAAAATTTGGGGACTCACGCTGAAGGTGGCTGCCAAACTTTCTTTAAGTTTTGGGGACTCACGCCGAAGGTGGCTGCCAATCTTTCTTAAAATTTGGGGACTCACGCCGAAGGTGGCTGCCAAACTTTCTTTAAATTTTGGGGACTCACGCCGAAGGTGGCTGCCAAACTTTTTTCATTTAATGAAATCCACTTCTTAATACTCTTTGATAATTCTTCAAGTACCTGTCCAAAACAAGCAAAAATTGACATGCCCCTATCTATATGATGCATGCAATGTAATGTTTTCTTTCTCTTCTTTTTCTTTTTTTCCTCTTCTCATTTTCTTTTTCTTTTCTTTTTCTTTTCTTTTTTCTATTTCCTTCAATTTTTTATTATTATTTTTTTCTTTTTCTTTTCTTTTTTCTTCTCCCTCTCTTTTTTTCTCTTTTTTTTTCTTTCAGCCCTTTTTTCGTTCTAAAGTCTTACACCCTGAAAGGTCGCTTCTCAGATTTCTTCATCTTTTTACTTTTTCATTGGATGCTCTTAAATCCTCATTTGAACATGCTTTTAAACCTTTTGTGCGGAAGGATTTTCTTATTTTCAGGGTTATCACTCGTCTTCATAAATGATCTTCTGGTTCTTATATTATTCTTATAAGAACCCTTATCATCTTCTTCGCTTGGCGTTGCCCCATTCAACCACGGGCTCCACTGCTTTGAATTTTCTGACCCATCATACAGAGGCCTTGATCTATTTCTAGTTACCAGGGTGAGCCAAAATGCTTCCATCCCTTGAGCTCATCCTTGATCTTCTCTTAGCATTTCGACGGGAACTAACTCTCGGTCTCTATGCTTTAAATCTCATCATCATTTATTTTTAAAGTAAAGTAAAAGGCAATTTACTTGTGTATATTTCAAAAAATAATGATTGTTTGAAAAGATAGCAATCATTTTGAAAATCACAACTTGGAGGGGATACCAAACATTTTGAAAACATTGTTTGGAACAAATGGTAAACATCTTTTTTCTTTTCTTTCTTTTTCTTCTTATTCTTTTTTTCTTTTAAGGATCAAACATTTTTTTTAAAAAAAATTAATGTTTGGAGAATGGTAAACAAAATTCGAAGTATATTGCCAAACATTTTAAAAACTAATGTTTGGGGAAATGGTAAACATCAAGACTTTGGGAGAAAATGTCAAACCTTTTAAAACATGTTTGCCCCCAAAATATCAAACACCATAGCACATCTGTTTCAAATTGCCAGAGATCAACTCTAATGAAGCGCATATTTAGAAGATCTTGACTATTGTGGAGATATATGCAAATGTATAGTTTCGTCTGGTCTAATAGGCTTTTGATAGGAACAACCCTACCTAGTTTCTACCCCATTTAAGGTGGCTCTCTTAAACTCACTATCTCACCATGCCCCATCCTTTCCTCGTTTGGTGTCGATCAAGCACTTCGAAGTTTGACGTTCCTTGAAGCAAAGTTAGCCCTTATAGGCAGAAAGAAATATGAAGACATTCTCATTCAACTTGGATATCTATGGATGACCATAATGGTCTTTGGGGGCTTGTAATGTAGGCCTTTGGTTTATGGTTAAGTGAAACAGTATTTCTGTACTTGTGTAACTTGGATATGCCCATTATTCCTTCCCCTTTTTTTGGATCGCTCTAGACTGCCCATTTTTTGGGTTTTCACCCTAGAGTTCATTTCCTTTCTTTTTACTGTAGCCTGCCTTGCATTCTGGCTATATACTAATGTTCGTTTTCTGTTCAAGAATGTTTGATCCTCCAAAACTCCTCGAAAATGAGATTTCTCGAATGAAGGACTACGAATACATTTCTGGGAATTCTTGTGATTGGCACGCCCAGATAAAATATTATTCTTTCTTTCTTTTCTCTTTTTTTCTTTTCTTCTTTTTCACTTTTTCTCTTGGATCGCTCTTGACTGCCCATTTTTGGGTTTTCACCCTAGAGGTCACTTCCTTCTTTTGTACCTTCAGATCAATGTATTTTGGCTGGATATTGATGCCAGCATGCTCAGGCAGACTACTCTTTTTCTTCATTTTTAGGATCACTCTAGACTGCCCATTTTTGGGTTTTCACCCTAGAGGTCATTTCCTTTTTCGAAATTGGCAATCTTCGGGCCGACTTGTCTTGACTTGGTTTCAATTCGAGCTTCTATACTAATTTTCAAAACTGATATTTACTTGAAATGTGGATTCCTTTTGTCTCTTGCTCATAGTTGAAGTCTTGTTCTTGTATTGTTTGATCCGTGTGTGAAGCATATACAGTATTCTTTATTTCTCTTTTTCTTTTTCCTTTTTTCTTTCTCTCATTTTTTCTTCTTCTTTTTTATTTTATTTTTTCTTTTCTTCTCTTTTTTTGCTCTTTTTTTAGACTGCTCATTTTGGTTTTTAGCATTGAATCTCTTTCTTCTTATTCAAGTCTATGAATGTATCCTCGAATCACCACGTATCTATACTGGGTATTGATGCTATCTTCCGCTCGAAGTTAATTGTCTCTCTGCAGCTCTTCTGATATTTACTCGATCTGGATTGCTTCGGCCTTCCGATTGCCATTTCTTTTCTTTTCTTTGGTTTTTCGTTTGGACATATCCATGTTTTCAACCACTTTCTTCTGATGATTTTCTGATCTTCGTATCCAATCTGTCTGGACTCATTTCTGTCTTCTGGTAAAGTAAAAGAATATCATTCGTGGTCAAATTCACAGATGTCCTGAGAATGCCTTCAGGGGGTAGAGGTTTAGGGTCAACTTTCGTTTCAAGGATCTTAAACGAAAAGTGCCTGAGAAGATAAATTCTTAAAATGGGAACTGCGCATTGTCTAAACACCTGCTTTGTTCCTCTGTTGGCCTAAGTAAACTAGCAGATACTCACATTTACAGTATCCCCATAACATTCAATCTCTTCTAAATATATGCGACTTAGAGTTGATCTTTGGATCTGAAGCAAATGTACTGTTGCATTCAAAATTCGAGGACCTGGTATAGAAATGATATATACATATGTCCATTCAAAAATGCATGTATATGCATATGGGAAAACTACCCCATAAAAATAAAATGTTTAAAGAATCAAGAATGTAAAAATGCTTTTCTAAATGGAAATGTGATTTTTAATTCTAAAAATATTTGTTTGAGAGTTTTTTCTTCTTTTTTCTTTTTTTCAAAGCATTGAGCATTTCTTTGTGAACTGATGGGAAAACCATAGGGACCTCCGGACTACCTCCCGAGTACTAACTCATTCCGGTCCTTTGTAGTGTAGGCTTGTGCCACTTCTATTGTTTTTCCTTGCTGGATCAACTCTCTCGTCATGACTCCCTCGTCGACCAGCTTCTTGATTTTTTGATTTTTTTTATTAACGACCCCAAATTTCTTAGTGTCATGCCCCAGCGCCTCAATGTAGAACTCACATATACCTTGACCAGATAAGGCCATATGTCCGAGATGGAATACTCCGAATATCTCTAAATATGTACTTGTTTGAGGAATTTTTCTAGGTGATTCGGAGGAATCTGTCTGTCTTTTTCTCTTACGATCACGATAACCTTCGAAAGTGGTACCCATTTATTTTTTCTTTCCTTCTGCTCCTAGGCAAGTCTGGTCTTTAAACTTAGGTCCCGGAGTGCATGTTTGTTTCTCTCTTCGAATGTCATGAGGTCCTCAAAGCTGGTCTTCATTTTCACGAGCATCATATTAAAGCAGAAATATGAAAGGTGGCATGAAACATGGAAGTAACTTTCTTCTTCATCTACGGGAGGCTGTACCTAGGTCGCTAAACACAGCCACCTCAAAGCACATTCCTTGAAGCCTTCATCAGGTTTCATCCTCCTACCCCGGAGATACTGACGACTTGGTGCTGGGTCCAAAGCATATCATATCAGGGTAGGTCCTGCTAGACTGTCGGGGAAGTAGTGGATCGTCAATTTTTTAATGCAGCCCTCCATCTTTTTGCAGAATATGGTCGAGTGAGTCTTGGGGCATCTTGTTCCGTTATCATGCGCAAATCTGGAGTCTTTGGAATCCGGAGGAACGACCAAATCAGGGTTCAAGCAGAGTTTTCTTGCATCAAAGGCATCAAACTTTTTCTTTTTTCTTTTTTCCTCTCGAGCTCATCTTTTAACTACTCAAATCTTGATTTTTTGAGTGTCTTCAATTCTTTTATCCATGATAAAACCCTAATTGGTTTTTGAATTACTCCTCATAAAATTTATGCAAGGTAATAATAATGCAAGGTAATGATAATGTCATGTAAAACATGCCAGGATCGTGCAAAGCAATGCAATGCAATCCTAAAATATAAACATGAATGCAATAAGGTATTGATTCCAAAAGTGATCCCCATAGAACGACGTTCATTGAGGCCAAAAGGTTTCATTATATCAGATATTAGATATTTACAGTTACTGATAAGCTTTAGTTGCTACTTTCTTCATCTAGTAGTCCAGTCAGCTTGCCTCTGTAGTCCAACACTTGGTCCATGTTCTGACTAAGCCTGCCACTTTGTTGAGCCACCTTACCTGCTCGAGTAATATCGATCTTCGGGTCTTCATATGTCCTATGCTTAGTCTTTCGCAGCTTGGAAGTTGTCCTTTCCTATTGAAGAGTGTTGGATTGTCATTGCTCTATCGTAAACTTGTTTCCAAAACTCTTTTTAATGGCTAAGTTGTTCTATAGCTTATATTTGGAGACTGTCGTACCTAATCCCAATTTCCTCAAACTTACCTAATAACAGACTGACTTGATTCTTGCTTGACTAGTTTCTCTTCTTCCAATATTCTGAGTCACCATTCAACTGGACAACACTGTTTATTCTTTAAAGGTGACCCAATCTGATATTCTTAAACACTCAGTAAAGCTTCTGGTGATCATTCTGCAAATTCAATTTTATCCAAGTTATCTCTCTCTTATCTGAGCTGGCTGAACTCGAAAGAATATCCCTCTCTTGGGATGCCCTTATCTCCGATCTTCAAATTTAACTCGCTTGAGTGACCCACTTCGGTATTACTCGAACTTTGTCCTGAATATCGATTCCTCCTCAACTTTGCCCCTCGGGTGATTGTTAGCTTACTATAGAATTGGGGAACTCCGTCTTCGAAACCTAAAATCATCATCGTGATAAGATCTTGAACTCATTCCTCAGGGCCCCGTAATCCTCAATATCGTGACCCAAACTTCCTAAACGGTAACTGCCTCTAGCACGTGTGTCGTAATCTCTCGGATAAGACGGTCTCTTCGCTAAAGACTTCACCGAGGTAATAAGGCTCTTGTCGATGAACATTAGGAGTAGTTCGGTGTACCTCACAGGAATCGAGATATACTTCTTTCCATTACTTGCTTCTCAAGTTTCTTCTGGACTGAGCTCTATTTTTTTGAAAGGCCAACTCAAGCATACCTTCCGCATGTTTATTGATGTAGATCACGAAAAGGGTTCAATTTGTCGTATTTGGCTGACTTGGAGGTAGAATTCTGACTATCTCGCTCTCTATTCTGATCCTTAATCGGTTCATCTTTCGGTTTGATGGATTGCTTACCTTTCGTCAAAGTATTCATCTGATTCATCACGTCTTCCCTTTGCTTCTTTCAACTCTTGTACTTTACTTTGCTCATTACCAGTACCGTGTCTCCTTACCATGTCTGACCTGAAGTCTTCAGATGGTTCCTCTTCTATTGTCTCCGATCTTGTTCTGGGATAAAACCCTGGATCCGTGCCCTCTAATATATGACCAGACGACCCTTTGCCAATTATGAACGATTTCTGAGATTTGAGGAACCACTTCGGGAATCAATACCCTATAAATGCGAGAATGCATGCAAATGCGATGTTGATTCTCGAACAGTGTTTGAAAAACTTTCAATAGAGAAAATGTATGTTTGCAAGAAATTAATAATAAATTACAGTCAACAGTTGAATTTATTCTGGAGACCTTGCCTTCGGGAAGCAAAACCTGTGCTCCACGTCTCGACGTCGTCTTCAGGATGATGGATGACTCCGTCTTCTCCTCTTATTCTATTCTATGGACTCGTGACGTCATGATCTTTATTTTTGTGGCTTCTGAAAAGGACATCTGACAATATATTTTCTTCTGTAGATCTTGGCACGTCTAAATAGGGATGAATTCTATCGATCCTAAGGGAGTACTTTAAAACTTTTTGGGGTTTAAATTAAAATTTTCAAGGATCATTTGGTTTAAAAATTCCCCCTTTTTATTATCAAAAAGTTTTAAATTACTTAAAAAATGAAACTTTTAGGTTTCTTTTTGTTATTATTATTATTCTAAAAGTTTTATGAGGGAAGAAGTTTCAAAGCAAAATAATAATATTTTCAATTTTTTTTAAATGAGTTAACTTAAAATCTGAGATTTTTTTAAATGGTCAAATGTGAAGATTTAAAATTGGGGTTCTGCGGCCCTGACTGAATCTTCTGCGTCGCACGTGCCTTACTATCGTACCGTCTTCTTTCGCGATTGGTCTTCGCTCGGCCTAACTTGATACTGTAATATTATCGTTTCTGGCAAAGCAGACTTTTTCTATTTTGAAAGCTTTTTAATGAATTGTTCTTGAATCAACACCATGTCATGATATGCAACATGAATGCAAATAAAGGCGTTGATTCCGCTGGTAATCACCCTTTCGAATGACTTTCATGGGAATTAAAGGGTCCAGATTACAAAAAAAAGGTTCATATTACAAAAGGAGTCCCTATTACAAAAAGAGTCTCTATTACAAAAAGTCTTAATTACAAAACAAATTTCTACACATAAGCCCTAGCTCTACCTCATAGCTCTTCGACAGCTCTGAGCAACTTGATAAACCTTGGTGCTTCTTCCATGTCCGGGGTTACAAAAGGTCGGAGAGTTGCAGATTCAGTAGCTAAGTCATTCACACACCTTGTAGCTCGTTGTATGTCCACCATCAGGGTCTCGCGTGTATACTTTGGCACTACACGCTTGCTCGGCAAATTATTACTTCGGATCTGTTGATTAATCTATGACCGATGTCGTGCGACTGGATTGATGTCGTCATTTCCTAAGACACCTTTTTTCCATGATGAAAGATTTTCTAATCGGGCAAACCACTTGAATCAACGCCTCTATGTAATGTGGATGCAATGATAATGCAACAAAAATATGTGTAAAATAAAAATAAAAATAAAACACAAAAAATGAGTTAGTACCGGATAAAAATAATAAATACATAAATAAAATGATAAATAAAATAAGGTAAACAAAAAAAACCCTATTTATCCCGTCTAAAACACCTAAGGTTATCCGCATGGCTCTAAAGGGGTGGGTTTCTATATGTTCTCTACATGCAGTGTTGGTGCTAGGAGGTACCCGAATTGTCCTTGTTGTCCTCTACTAAGAGTAGCAAGGCCCCCAATCATCACCCATTATAGGCTCCTTTCAACCGGGTTCAATTCAGGGGGACCCATTCGCTTATGCCTGCACGAAGGAACGATATCCTTACGAAAGCATAAGGTACTCGAGCCCCGAAGGTACTTGCTAAGCCTACACGGGAGAACGATATCTCCACGAAAGCATTAGCTTTTCCCCCCACTTAAAAATGGGTTTATATGCCAAATTTTAAATGCGTTAAAATAAGCGCGCAATTACAACCGAATATTAATTTAATAGTCACTTTAATCCGGAACTTCTAATATTATTAAAGCGGTAATTATTTGAAAAAGCTTGACTCTCTTTATTTTGTTAAAAACAAAAAAATAGTCCCCAGCGGAGTCGCCATCTGTAGCGATGTCTCCGATTCGCTAAAAAAAACGAGGTTTCGAAGTGTTTGTGGTTTTTTGGGTATTAAAATATTTATTCCGTGGGGTTTTAAAAATACCGTATTTTGTTTAAAGAAAGGGAGTCGCCACCGGCCACTGAGGTAGGCCGGACACCATAAAACCAGAGATTCAAAAACTTTGAGTTCGGGAGTCGGTTACGGATGGGGAAGGATTAGCACCCCCACACCGCCCAAAATTGGTACTTTAATAATTACCGCTTTATTAATGTTAGATTTTCCGAATTAAAGTGACGATTAGTTTAAAATTCGGTTATAATTGCAAATAAATTTTAAAGGCCCCGTTATCCGAGAGGAAACGCCCAACCACTATCACTACGCCTGATACTAGCCCCGTTTACGCTCGGATAAAAGGGCACCGCATTGACAATTTATATATCTGTTATGCAACCTAAAACATGGCGAATATAAATACAATGCAATAAAATATAAATAAATACTAACATAATAAAATACTAATCTAACATAAATAAAATACTAATCTAAAACATACATACATAAATATTAATCTAACTTATAAATAAAAACATATCTAGCATAAATAAAATACTAACATTCATAAATATTAATCTAACACATAAATAAAAAACAAATTCAACATAAATAAAATACTATTCTAAAACATACATACATAAATATTAATCTAACTCATAAATAAAAACATATCTAACATAAATAAAATACTAACATTCATAAATATTAATTTAAACACAAATAAATATTATTCTAACATATAAATAAAAAACAAATTCAACATAAATAAAATACTATTCTAAAACATACATACATAAATATTAATCTAACTCATAAATAAAAACATATTTAACATAAATAAAATACTAACATTCATAAATATTAATTTAAAACACAAATAAATATTATTCTAACACATAAATAAAAACGAATCTAACATAAATAAAATATTAATATAAAACACACATTTAAAACATATTAAATACTAATCTAAAACATAAACATACAAACTAAAAAAAATAAGACTACAATTTTAAAATAACTAATACTTCATTAAATTATAAAAATTACAACACTAATAAAAAGGGAAGAAAATATACCTAACTAGGAGCTCGAATGACGAACCCCAACTGAACCCCACCGAGATCTACCACGACCTCTCCAAAAATATTAACTAGATCGGACCTAAAATAGGACCCCAATCGAACCGGTTAGGACCGAGGGGACTGCCCCCGGTCCTTGGCTACCCGAGAGCATAGCTCTCTTATGGGGCATGCCTTGGCCGATTCATGCTCTCCTTAATTGCTTCAATCTTATGCCTATTTATAGGCAATTTCAGGGGTGGATGGGGATTTGAGTGATGTGGAGCTTTAGGCTCCACAATAATTCCCTTTTTTTAATAATATATTTATTATTATTATTATTATTATTATTATTATTTTACCTTTTTATATATATATATTTTACCTTTTTATTAATTTTTTTAATTTTTATATTAATAATACTACCATTAAAATAATACTAATAACACTAAAACCCGGTCAAAAATGAGTGATTACAGCGTGAATCCCAAAATTTGAAGAAAGTTCGGCAGCCATAGTAGCATGAGTCCAGAAGTATACATGGCCATTTTCGGTGTGAATCCCCAAATTTGAAGAAAGAATTCGGCAGCCATAGTAGCGTAAGTCCAGAAAGATAGGTAGCCATTTTTAGCGTGAATCCCCAAATTTGAAGAAAGATTTCGGCAGCCATAGTAGCGCGAGTCCATAAAGATCGGTAGCCAGTTTGGCGTAAATCCCTCATTCAGAGATAAAGGTCCTATATAGGAAGGGCATATATTTTCAATCCATCGCAGTGAAAGGTTCTATATAGGAAGAATTCGTAATTCCGAGACTTCAGAAGCTAAAAGTTATGTATAGGAAGGACTGGCGACTCTAGGATTTGAAGGCTAACAGTTCTATATAGGAAGAACTCCCAGTCAGAAGAATCCATCCGTGACGCAGAAGGTTTTATATAGGAAAAACCCGTCGCGTTGAAGGCAAAGAATTATATATAGGAAGGACTCCAAGCTTTGCCGTCTCAGAGTGGAAAGTCCTATATAGTAGGGATTCCTAACTCAAGACGTCAGAATGAAAGGTTTTATATAGGAAGGACCTGTAGTTCCAAGACCAGAAGGTAAAGAAGTTCTATATAGGAAGAACTTACGAGCCTGAAGATTCGGCTAAGGAGAAGTGGAGGGTTCCATAAGAACACATGACTCCGAAACTACAAACAAGGAAGTATGACAAAAATGAGTGCTTTTGATTTTTGCTTTGTCCTCGTTTCACAAGAACAAGCAAAGAGGGGCAACTGTAATCACTCATTTTTGTCCGGGTTTTAGTATTATTAGTATTATTTTAATATTATTATTATTATTATAAAATTAATGAAAAAATAAAAAAAATAATAATAGTAATAATAAAGATATAATGTAAAAAAATAAAAAATAATTAAATCAAAAAAGGGAAATTATGCATGGAGCTCAAAGCTCCACATCACCACCTCATTCCCCCCATTTGCCTATAAATAGAGGCATGGGGCAGCCACAAATGAGACAAAGGAAGAAGCAATTGGCTCCTAAATAATTTGGGAGCTATGGCCGGCCAAACATGGATGGTCGGGGTCGGGGGTGATGTCCGGGGTCCTAGTTGGTTCGATCCAATATTCGATCGGGGTCCTATTTTAGATCCGATCTAGTTAATTTTTGAAGGGGTCGTGGTAGATCTCAGTAGGGTTCAATCGGGGTTCGTCATTCGAGCTCCTAGCTAGGTATATTTTCTTCCCCTTTTATTTGTGTTGTAATTTTTATAATTTAATGAAGTATTAGTTAATTTAAAAATTATATTCTTATTTTTTAGTTTGTATGTTTATTTATGTTTTAAATTAATATTTTATTTATGTTAGATTTGTTTATGTGTTAGATTAATATTTATGAATGTTTTAGATTAGTATTTTATTTGTTAGATTTGTTTTTATTAATATTTATGTATTTATGTTTTAGATTTGTATTTATTTGTGTTGTAAATTTATGTTTTAGATTAGCATTTTATTCATGTTAGATTATTATTTTATTATGTTAGTATTTATTTATATTTTTACCGCCTTGTATTTATTTATATTTGCCATGTTTTAAGTTGCACAACGGAATATTAATTGTCAATGCGGTGCCCTTTTATTCGAGCGTAAACGTGGCCAGTATCAAGTGCAGTGATGGTGGTCTATCAGTTTACTCTCGAATAACGGGGCCCTTAAAATTTACTCGCACTTATAACTGAATTTTAATTTAATCATCACTTTAATCTAAAAAGTTTAATATTAATAAAGCGGTAATTATTAAAGTATCAATTTTGGGCGGTGTGGGGTGTTAATCCTTCCCCATCCGTAACCGACTCCCGAACTCAACATTTTAAAAATCTTTGTTTTATGGTATCCGATCTACCTTAGTGGCCGGTGACGATTCCATTTTTAAATAAAATATGTTTTTTTCCAAAACCCCACGAAATAAACGTTTTAATACCCGAAAGACCCCAAACACTTTTAAACCTCATTTTTTAGCGAATAAAAAAGAATCATCGCTACACTTAGGCAGCCACTGACCATCGTTGTTTGGAACCACCTTAGAAGATCTTTCTCATCATCTTCCTTTCTGGGCAATCGAGCTCAATGCCTACACCGATTTGGTACCCGTTCTCTAATTATCGACAACGAATCGCTATCAATCGGCCTCCAGATCATCTGATTTTTGCTTCTCCTTTTATTTTTCTCTTCGGTTGTTTAGTTTTGCTTCTGTTTTCCCGCATCCTTTTCTTTTGCTCAGTTAGTTTTGGCTTTTGTTTGGTTTTTTTGACAAAATTTTCAATAATATCAGATGGTACCACTTAAAAAAAAGGAGTTAAAAGTTATTTGGAAATTATTTTGAGATGGATGAATCTTATTGACTGTGTAACGCCCTGAAATTGGGCCTAGATGTGGTCCCGGATCGGGTAAGTGGTTCGGGAGAACCGATTTAGGCAATTTGAATAGTTCTGGGAATTCTATTCTATAAAATGAATTTTTGGGTAAAATAAAATATGGAAAAATACTAGTAATTAATTAATTAATATTTTAAGTAATTTGGTGAATTCAATTTGAGGTAATTAAATCTGATTTTAAGGCAATTTGGTCTAGTGACTAAATTGAAAGTTTTCAAAACTGTTTTTAGTGACTAAATCATAAAAGGGTCAAAACTTAGAATCTTTAAGGAGCTATTTGACCAATCTTTTTCAACATATTCTCTCTTAATTTAGGATATTTTAAGGTATTTTTATATGGTTTTATAATTAAATAAAAGGGGATTTGTTAAAAGGATTTTAATTGCCAAAATTACTTTTTTACGTAACTACTTTACATCCAACCTTTTTCTCTTAACTTTCTCAGCAACCAAACTAGGATTTCTACTCTAAATTTCCAGGAATCAATTCATATTGATTTCCTTTTTGATTTCTAATTGATTTCTTCAAATTCTATTGCAAAATCTATTTGGATTTCATCAAAAATTGGCCAATTAAGGGAGAAATCAGTAATTAGAGGTGATTTTCGTTTCTCCCCTCTAATTAAAGGTTGTTTATTGAAATTCCTAAGTTCTTGATTCTTTGTTATTGATTTATATTAAGGAATTATGATTTTAATATGGATTTGATTATTAAATTGAGTTTTCTTGAAAAATTGTTAGAAATTGATTTGGATCTATTTTGGTGATGAATATAATTGAGTTAAATCTCTATTTGGATGTGTTTTAATGTTGAAAGAATTGAATAATCAATGTAATCCCGAAACTATGTGAATTGTTAGTTTCATAGGTTGAATATAGTTAGTTTTGGGGGAGATCTTGTTGTTGTAGTGTTGCTGGAGGTATAAAGACGTGTTTAAGATGTTTTTGGATGTTAATTGATGTTGCTAATGTGCTTGAATAGTTAGATGTTGGCTGGGATTTGTTTAGGTAAGATTTGGTGGTGTTCTTGATAGTTTTAGAGGGGTGTTTGAAGGAATCTTGTGAGACAATGTTGTGTTTGTTGGTTGTTGGAGGTTTGAGGTTTAGAGATGCATTTTAATCCTCTGCTTTTGTTTGGGTAAAGCAGGGGAATTGAATCCTTTGGCTTTTGAAGAAGGCGCGGAAGCTTCGAAAGCTTGATTCGTGCCTCGACAAGCAAGCGTTAATTTTTTGGTGAGTGAAAAAGTATTTTACTGCTATTAAAAGGTTTGAAAAGGAGTTATGGGAGTTTTAGGAGAAATGGCCTTTAGGGTGAAAAGTAGTAATAAGAAGGCAATGTGAGCGGGTTGTTTTAGGAGATGTTTTTTGAGTTGCTCCCTGTTGTAAAAGTTTGGATTAATGTTTCGGACTTGTTTGATGCTTTTATACTTGGTTATGAGGGGTTGGGAGACAATAAGCATGCTTGGGTAGAAATCATACTCATAAGAGATTGTTTGATTATGTCATGCTTAGTATAGTCCCATTCCATGTTGCTATGTTTGAGAATTGGATGTTTGTAATGCCATATGATGTTTAGAGGATGAATGGTGGGTGTTAAAACCAACTTATTAACATTATAAAACATCAAAATTATGTTCTAATCTAATCAAGAACATAGCAAAACAGATTCAATACAAAAATCATTCTCATCAATTAAACCTTTATTTAACCAATTTTTCATAATTAAATTATTAAAAATCATTAGAAGACATTTATAAAGGATCAATAACTTGGGAATTTCAGTAAAAACCATTCATTAGAGGAGAAGAATGAAGCTCACCTCTAATGTTGACTTTCCCCTTAATTGGATTGATTTACATAAGAAAACAAGATTAAAACAATAAGGTTTTGATAGGAAACTCAGTTGAAATCAAAAGATTGAAGAAATCAAGAAGTTACATGAGGATTTTGAAGAATAAAAGAGTGTTTGGCTGGAGAGATTTTGAGAGAATCTTTTAGAGAAAAGTTAGTTATGTAAAGTTTGCTTTTAGAAATTAATTATAAAATTAATTTTCCAAGCCTATTTATACCCCTTTAAAATAGCCAATTAAGGAGAAAAGTCTGATATTAGAGACTTTGGTCAAATAGCTCCTTAAAGATTCTAAGTTTTGACCCTTTTACAAAACATTCACTAAAAATAGTTTTTCGTTCTTTACATTTTGGCCACAAGCCAAAACGTCAAATTTCGAAATTCCATTTTTCAAAATTGATTTTACCAAAAACATCTACATATTAAATAATGATTTTAGGATATTTTTCTATATTTTTTATCCCTTTCGAAACTATTTATTTCAAATTAATCATGAAACTAACTCGAATCCTCTAATCCGGTGGACCGTCTAATCGACCTAGAAAACACCTAGGCCCAAAATTGGGGCGTTACAATTTCTCTATACAATTGAATGTTGGTAGATGTTCTTTCTTCCATTGATGCTTGAAGACTTCTTTTAAACCCTCTAATGAGCTTGCGATCGTTACTAGCCGTTGCGGTTGGTTTGGAGTCGCCGGGGACTTAATTTCCAACCTTAAATGCTCATATGGTACAGAGGGTATCAGTATTCAGGATAGGGTATCAGTACCTGCCTTTAAATAGAAAGAGTCGTTAAACACAAAAACACATGGGGTATTGTTATATGTTGTCAAGGTATCGGTACCCACCCTTGCGTATCGGTAATGAGGGTCAGTACTGGTACAAAAAGTATTCACTGGAACTTCCTTAAAAACATAGTGTGTTGGTACTCGGCTTAGCCGTACCGATAGGGGCAATAGGGTATCAGTACCGAGGATAGGGTATTGGTACCTAAGGCATGTTTTTGACTTTTAAGACCTTTTGAAAATATTTGTTCAAGTCAAAAACACTTCAAACATATTTTTCAAGTTATTTGGACTTTGAATAATTTTTGCAATATTTGAATTAAGTACAAAAATATTTTTTAATTTGTTATATCAAAATCTTTATCTCAACAGAACTAAAAGGGGTGAACTGTCAAAAAACACCATAACAATCTTCCTTCCAAATTGCTCATCAACACGCCTATTTAACCAAAAAAAAAAAAAAAACAATGTGGGTGACATTGTAAAAATGCTAAGAGCTAATTGAAAATTTTTCCATTATACTATCAAAATGATATATTTAAAATAAAAAACTACATTATTCTATAAAAATATTATTTTTCATATCTTATATTTAAATTCCTTATATCTTTAAAGTAGTTTTTTTCAACTAGTTGGTCTAGTGAACGAGACACTAAATTTCTTAAGCAAAGTTAGATGTTCAAATATTGAGTTGTGAATTGAACAAATTAAATTAGACTGGCCGTTCTATAATGGACTCCTACGATATCAATTTGGATGTCAATTAATAAATTAAGTACAAATGACTATACCAAAAAATATAAAAATAATTTTAATTATTAGTTTTCTTCACCACATGATGGGTGTGTCCACATTAATGGTCTTTAAACGCACGTGTCGAACACTTAGGCTCCGTTTAGCATTGCTTTTCAAACCAGCTTTTAGCTCCAAAAGCTGGTCTGAGGTCAAAAGCAATGCTAAATAGCTAGCTTTTGGAGAAAAAACTATTTTTGAAAAGTGTTTTTCAACCTAAACGTAAAAGCTAAAATTTTTAGCTTTTGCGGTTGTAAAAGTGCTTTTGAGAGTCAAATTACAATTTTAGCCTTCATTTACTATTGTGTTTATTTATAACTTATAAATTTATAATTTTTTACGAAGAAATTATTATATAATTAATAAATTGTTTTTTTAGTTTAAAAATTGTATATTTATTCATGTCAAGTTTTTTAAATAAAATATTTTAAATTTATCATATTTTTATGAAACACGTATGATTGTTAGAATAATATGTATTTATTAATAAAAATATTTTTTTATATTTTTATGATAATTTAAGCTGATATATTTCATATATTATAATATTAAAGAATTTGAATATCAATTATATATATATATATAACTTACAATATCATGTCCAAAATAGTCATTTATCTTCTTAAAAGCATTTTTTGACAATAATGTCAAACACTAAAATCTTACGACTAACTATTTAATTTTTTTTTTAAATTCCCTTTTGACAGTACTTTTAAAAATCACTTCTCAAAACAAAACCGTTCTATAATCGAACACGTGTTGATTTAAAGGTCTGAGGATCTGAATCATGTTGAGCCAGCGGAGAGGGAATTAGCGCAAGAGAAACGAGTGCAGACAAAAATCTCTTTCTGCGATATGGTGGTAGGAGAGTATACTTCATCGGAGAACACCTCTTTCATAGACGATCTGGATATTGAACTGCTGAAGAAGGATATGAGTATCATGTTGGATGGACCGCTATCGAAAGTTAATTTCTTAGAAAGAGTACATAACTCCATTGATGCAAAGCTAGCTAACTCAATCATTGTGCATTTACTGGGGAAATTGATCGGATATAGGGCCTTATTAAACATGATCCTTTCGCTATGGATGCCGGCAGGGAAGTGTTCCCTAATTGGCCTAGATAACGACTACTATCTGGTCCACTTTGGTCTTGAGGATGACTATACAAATGTTTTATCTAGGGGTCCATGGGTGGTCTACGGTAGCTATTTAACGGTGTAGCCGTGGACTTGAATTTCTTGATAGCTGAAGATCACCCTCAGATGATTATTGTATGGACGCATCTGCCAGAACTACCATATCGTTACTATACTAAAAGCATGTTTTGGAAGATTGCTAATGTAATTGGCCAGGTAATCAAGATTGATTACAACACAATCGAAGGGAGGAGGGGATGCTTTGCTAGACTTGCGGTGGTGGTCGATCTAGATAAACCTCTTTATTTCCGGGGTGGTTATTGATGGCCATCGCCAACATATTGAGTATGAGGGCCTTTCTCAAATTTGCTACTCTTGTGGAAAATACGGCTACACCAAGGAGATGTGGACAGAATGAGGCTACGACAAACGATAAGGGCCGAGAACATGCTGTTAAAGATCGTCCAAAAATAGTACCTGAGGAAGTTTATGGGTCATGAATGCAAGTAGTTAATCGCAGATGAAGAGCAGCTTAAAATGGTAAAACTCATGGTATGATAGGTCAGGCTAGACAAGGAAAGTTTGGTAATACTAGATTGAGGTTCACTATCCTTGAGACTGAAGATACAACTGGTGTCGTGTCTGGTGTATAAGAAAATAATGGTCAGCCTGTTGGGGTAGACAAAGAAAATTTAGTTATCTCGCCTTTGGCCAAGGGCAAGTCTATGGGTGCGCCATATACAGAATCCAACAGGAATGGTCAGTTAAATGGAGCCTCTACAGTGTCCTTCAGTTTGAGCAAGGAACAAAGATAAACCAGTATAGGTGAGAGTGAGCAATTGGCCGGGCCGAAGAAGGGGGTCAACAAACTTGCTATTATGATGGACAAAGAAAACTCTAACTTGGGTCCTGTGGAAACTCCCCAAGAGGTAATACATGATAGTTCCACGCTGGACAAGAATAACCATGTGGTGGTTCAGGTGCTCAAGAAGGATGAGCGTGGTGTTCTTAAAATGTATAATGGTCGTCTGTTAAAGAATTCTTCCCATAAAAGACAGGCTAAAGGTGGTACTAAAAACCCTTTGATAGCTAAAGGATTGAGTGCAAAAGGGTTAAAGAATAAGAAACGAGATAAACGAGGCCCGGTAAAATTGATCTTAGCAGATTGAATTAGTGCCATGACATCAGAGTTGAATGTTGTAAAAAGTAATAGGGAAGGACAGTGCTCCGACCAAGGGATAACATCCCGAGGTTGGATAAACAGGTACAGTGGAGATCAAACATGGTCTTTGAAGGAGAAGAGACTACGAACATGCTGTCTTAAGGTGTTTTTAAAACTTATCTCCATCTATTACTTATGATCAAGTCTATTTTCTAGAATACACAAGGAGTTTTAGGCTCTGATTTTTATTGTTATTTTAAACTTATGGTACAAATACAAAAGTTTGATATTGTAACAGTTGTAGAACCACGTATAAGTGGCGTTAAAGCTAATAATTTCATCAGATGGTCTAGGTTCGAGTTTTTTTATAGAGTAGAGGCATATGGATTTTCTGGGGGTATCTGGGTTTTTTGGAAGCCTTCTGTCAAGTTGGATATAGTGGCGGTCTCTTCTCAATTTGTTCATGGCTAGTGTTCAGATCTGTTGGGACAAAGGAACTTTTTTATCACCTTCATCTATACAAGTCCCAACCAAAGTAAACACAAAGCTCTCTAGGATCAATTGCGAGCACTTGAACCAGTTTCCAGCACAGCATGGATACTAGGTGGTGATTTCAATGTAATTGTGAGTCCAATAGAGAGGAAATAAGGCTCTCAACACAGAATATATGTTTGCGCGCGGTTCAATGGTTTTTTGTTCGACTATGGATTACTAGACATAGGATTCTATGGTCTGATATTTACGTGGGAGCATGGCGATCTATTCCAACGTTTGGATAGGTTTTTGTGTATCGAGACTTGGTATGATGCATATCCAGCCTTGGAGGTTATCTATTTACCAAAACTTGGGTCTGATTATAGACCAATATTGTTGGATTCGGGTAATGTTGTCATGAACTCTTCCTTGAGACCTTATCGTTATTTAACAGCATGGAATGAACATCCTGAGTTTCAAAAATTAGTCCTTGAATTTTAGCGCAATGATCGACATATTTATGATAACTTGTTAGATTTTCAATCTCGGGGTATGAAATAGAACAAGGAGGTTTTCGATCACATTGGTCGAAGGAAATCACTACTTCTTGCTCGGATAAAAGGAATATAATTAGTGCGATAAAGTATAGATTCCGTGTTCTTGTCTGATTTAGAGTTAGATTTAAAATATGAGCTTGCAAAGGTGTTGAGGCATCAAAAGTCCCGAATTTCTTGGATTACGAAAGGCGATTGTAACATAAAATTTTTCCACGCGAGTACCATGATTTATAGACGGATCAATATGATTCGAATATTCAAGTTGGATACTGGTAGGTGGTGCCAAGACCAGAATGAGTTGAAAACCCATGATTTTAATTATTTTCAACAATTATTTAGTAGTATTCATGATTGCTCCACTAATCTATTATCTGGGCAATTCTATTATTTTAGTGATGAGGAGTTACGACCCTTGATTTCTACTGTAATGAAAGAGAAGTGAGAGAATTTGTTTTTAGCATGGATCCGCTCAAAGCCCCAGGGGTAGATGGTGTACATACTGATTTTTATCAGAGAAAATGGGATATGGTGGGCGACTCATTTTTCTAGTTTGTGAAAGATTTTTTTTTTTGATGGTTTATCGCTGGATAGTAGAATCAATCAGACTTTGTTTGTGTTGATCCCAAATATAGATGTGCTTGAGTTTATTAGCCAGTTCTGACTGATCAGCTTATGTACGGTCCTTTATAAGATCATCACTAAGATTATTGTGAATCGATTGAAGAAGTATTTGTCGAAATAGGTGTCGTTAAATCAAGTGAGCTTTGTATCGGGTCTGAATATAACTGATAATATCATCTTAGCCCAGGAAGTCATACATTCTATGTCTATCAAGAAGGGTAAAAAGGCGTTTATGGCGATAAAGATCGACCTTGAGAAGGTATATGATCGGCTAGAATGGCACTTTAGTAAGGAAATGCTTATTGAGGTAGGATTGATGGATAATGTGATTACTCTAATTATGCAGTGTGTGAGTTTAGTCTCTACTCAAATTCTATGGAATGGGGATATTACGGACTCATTTAGACCATCAAGGGTGATTAGATAGGGTGACCCTTTATTGTCGTATATGTTTGTGCTTTGTATAGAAAGATTGGCGCACAATACTAATTTAAAGATTGATAGCGGAGATTGGAAACCCATTCACTTATCTCGAAATGGGCAGAGAGTCTCCCATTTGTTTTTCGCTGATGATATAGTATTGTTTGCCGAGACTTCCATGGACCAAATGAATGTTATTAAGGAGGTGCTGGAACAATTTTGCATTTGTTTTAGACATTGCATTAGTGTTGCTAAAACACAAATCTTCATTTCAAAGAACTGTCACCCTTCTCTAATGGACCATATTGCACAGACATTAGGATTCGAGGTTGTCTCCGACTTGGGTAGATACCTAGGTGTGCCATTGTTGCATAGCAGATCACCAAAGCTACATATGCATATTTGGTAGATACCTAGGTGTGCCATTGTTGCATAGCAGAGTCTCCAAAGCTACATATTCATATCTTCTGGAACGGGTGAATCAAAGATTGTCGGGATGGGATGCTAAATCTGTAACACCCCAAAATTTCGTTAAACAGTATTAAGGTCATTTGTTACTAAGTTAGTAGCTTAAAAGCTAACTTAGTGACCAAAATGACAAAAAAATTGCAAAAGTTAGGATTTCTTCGATTATGGGTTATGGAAAAGGAATTTTTGATATTTAAAAGCATTAGATGATAGAGGGCAAGCTAATTAGAGTACTTGCAAAGTTTGTTTGAAATTCGAGGAAAATTGGAATGGGAATTGAATTTTAAAATTTAGTAACCAAAATGATAGCTTTTCAAAAGTTGGTGTCTAGAGTATAAAGATGGGAAAAGTACGAACCCCTAATGAAGAATTTTACCATTAAGAATTTTTATTCCATGGATGGATAGACCGGGTTAGACTGCGTATTTTGACACTACCCGGATTCCGGTACGAGAATTATGTAAAAAGTTATTCTCAATCGAATAATTAGGTAATGCTTGGATATATGACTCGAATAAAGAAAATTATTCGGTCATTATTTTTATTCTGTATATGGATAAGACGGGATATGATACGAAAGTTGATAAAAGTTTTAGGAAGAAAAATGCAGTTCAAGATACTGAATTTTGATCGAACTTCGTAGTTAAGTGTGCTCAGGCCTTAGGATGGATGACCATCTGGGAATGTCCCATATATGTATGGATGAGTGGAAATACATGAAATTTTATTAGATTATGGAATAATATATTAATATCATATCATAAAATTTATAAATATGAAGTCGCGGATTCAATTCGATAATTCGATTATCGAGAAATCGTAGTAAAAGTCCTAAGTAATTATCGACAAATCGGATTGAGCTACAATTTCAGAAATAGTTCCATGAACCTTAGAAGAGTCATAAAATATCATTTTATGGATATTTTGACGTTAAAAAGGTCGGGAAAAATTTAAATCAATTGAAATGACATAGAATGACAATTTTGTGAATAAGTTGATGTAAAGGGCATTTTGGTCATTTTTCCCAAAAGGGACATGGAATGAATTTTGATATTTCTTTTATTGATGAATAGTGGCTGATTAGAATCCAACTAAGTCTAGTTGGAATGTTACAAAATGGAAAATTAGAAATATAGATATAGTTGGAGGGTATTTTTGGAAAGTGAAATTTATTGAATTAAAAATTCATTTTTTCATAATAAAAGTGTCTTAAATACATTAAATATGAAGGAATTATCAGCAAAATACTCTCCAAAACCATGGAAAAGAGAAGAAGAGGAAAGAAAAAATTCCAAGCTCGATTTAATCCCCGAATCTCGGTTTTTAGGTAATCTTTCGAACTACAAAGTTGTTCTACTCTTCGAGCTCTATTTTTTGATGTAAATAATTCATAGAATACTTGCTTGTTTGATGAGATTGATATGGGGAAGAAATTAGGGTTTATGAACAAATTGGAGCTTTTATGATTTTATGAATCCATGGTTGATTTTAAGTTAGAATCATGCTTGTATGATGTTAGAATCATGTTATTGAGTTGGGATTTAAACACTACATATTTAGGTTTGTATAGAGAAGATTAGGGTTTATGGATTCAAGTATAACTTAGGGTTTGTGATGTTGGATTAATGATTTAGTAAGCTTGATTTGTTGTTTGGAAGCAAAACCATAAGTTAAATACATAGGGACCATTTCGGCAAGCTTCAAATCAAGGGACTAAATCTGATTTTTATGAATTTGATGTGTATTTATGTTATTAATGATGTTAGAGACGTGAAAATGTAGTTAGAATGCTAAACCGACGATTAATCACGTTAGTGACCATTTTGACAATTTGTCAAACTTGAATGGTCTATTTGGCAAAGAGGATATGTAGAAGGAGTAAATTTCTTTTTTAGTTAAAATGATGGAATTAAGATATTAATGTTGATTTGAGGACTAATTTACAAAATTAAGAAGCTTGAATCCTTATACTTGAAATTTGGTGACCATCTCGACAAATCAAGAAAAAATTAGAGAAGTAAAGGTTTAAGCCTATTTTGATGAAGGATGTAAAGAGAACATATGAATACAAGCTTTATTTGGTCATTTGAAGTAAAGTGGTGGGACTAAATTGACAAGTAGAGAAATATGGAGAAGTTAGTGTAAATTAGAAGTTATTTATGGAAAGTTATTTTGGAATTTGAATTGTGGCAGTAAGTTTAAAAATTCGTCATAAATTCTACAAAAATGGTTAGATGATGAATTTTATACCGTTGTAAAGATTTGTTAGTCTAGTTTCGTTTCCAACAAACGAAAACAGATTTCGAGTTCCGAGTTAAAAGATATGAATTTTTAATCGAATGAAGGTCAAAAAATTACAGAGCAGTTTCTGCCTGTACAACTCTATGACGTGAATGTAAGGAATTTTCATAATTTTTGTAGATTTTATTAATTTATGTGGCTTATACCGTTAGAACCGTTATCGAATCTAGTTTCTACGGTATAAAGGAAATTAAGGTCCAATATGTATTCTGCTATGTATAAGTAAATATTTGAAGGTAGCGCAAGCTATCAGAAAATGGAACTTGAAACATTTTGTATTTAAATGTTAGTTAGCAAGCTCGGAAGAATAATTGGAAGTTCAAACTGGTCTCTAAGGACCATAATGAGTTTTTGAACAGTACAAGGAAGAAAAGAAAATAATTGGAAATTTTATATTCGAATGATTACATTAAACAACATGTTTAAGGTATTGTTAGATTTGAATCTAACAAATATTTTATTGTATTCATGTGATTAATGAAGTCAAGTCCGAATCAAAGAAGGTTCGAGGTACTATGAAAGAAAGGATCAAACTAGGACTTAGTGAGGCATTGTGTTAAGTGGCCAAGGTGAGTGCCTTAATTGTTACTTAATTATGCATGTGATAAAGGGAGGCTTGCGATAAGCCAACCTTATTTATGAATGCATGATATGATATATGTTGACGTTATGTTCTATTGTTTAAATGTGGTAAGTAATATGGAAAGCAATGTGGGGACAGTGTTCCTAACATATGACTAAAGAATTATTTATGATATGTTATGTTCATAAAAAATTAAGAATAAATGATGTGTTTGATACATGATCACTGACTGGAAAATTGTTCTTAATAAATAAGCTAATATGGCTTGAATAACATACTGTTTCAAGTATGAGAACTTATATGTGAAATGTTATGATAATCACTATAACTGATATGTTATTTGAATATGGTAAGAGCAAGTAGTATGTATAATACATTGTCAATGCTCTAATAGATATCTTTGTTATAGTATACCTGATATTATATGGGTTATGAATTGCCATTATGATTTATTGATGACATCTGATATGATAACTTCTGATCATGATATACATATATTTGTATGCCCAAGTATTACAAAGTGGGAGTCCTTGGTATAGTTGGCATGCCATAGATTCCTTAGCAGCTACATCACTCAAGTTATGATACGATTACATGTTTTTGTGACTACGATGGTGCCACATACACCTTGGGGACCCAAGCCCTTAGCGTGCACCTTGGGGATCCACGCTTATAGTGCTAATGGCACTAACGGGGTACTTTTATGAGAAGCAAAGAGCGTCATCGAGTACGTACTCATTTACATGTTCACGTTAAACACTCTGGTGTCTTATTCATGTGACTCTAATACCCAAGGTCTCATAAAGTATACTTTGGGCAAATTTAAAAGATTAATAAAAGTGCAGGTAATCGAGCTAGTGAGCTTGGCAAATTCCGTTATGTACTAAGTTTTTTTGTAAATTTTGGTACTAAGTACGAGAAATAACAAGTTCTTCGTACTCTCTATATATCTCTGTATTTTTGTAAGATAAGTATTTTCCCGTTTATGTTAAGCTCAATAATATATGTATTTCTTTGTTTGATATCTTAGGCAAAGAATTAGAATTATGATAAAGTTTTCTATGAAATACCATAGAAACTGGTTATATTATGCTATGAGAAGCATGTTGAAGTATGTCAAGTAAACATGATGAACTTTATACAAGTAATTTATCAATTATACTTAGATAAGCTAGAAATAAAAATAAGCCTTGAATTATGTTCATGTCAGTTATTTGATAACCTTATATGCTTTGCCTCACTAATTGAATACTTAACGTATGTTGTTTCACACGTAGGTTATTGGAAACTTACCAGAAGAGGAGTTAAATATGTTAATCAAGTTGCAATTTGCCAATCATCAGTAAGACATTCTAATTTATGATATTTTCTACTGGGTATGTATCTATTTATTCGTTAGTTGTTTTAAAGGCATGGGTTTGATTAAGAGTTAGATAAATAGTCAGTTTCAAAAATAAATCGTAAATAAATAAGAACATGATAAGGTACTAGTAATGTGATAAATTACTTTAAGATAGTATAGATGATTAACCATGGAAATAGAAATTATTCGTATGGTTAAAGAATTATCGGTGAAGATATTTAATCGGGTAAATTTTATTTATCGTTTATAGCGTAACGATTTTAAATTCAAGAAAGAGCATAGGCAGTGTACCTAGTTTTCACCCTAAGTTATACTTATTTTAATAACTGACTAATATGATTTATAAACCAATTCAGGGTCAAAACTAACAATCTGCAAATAGGCTATGAATGCTTCGAAAGTCGAAGAAAGGGTTATTTTATAAACTAGTTTTATGTCAGATATTTTAAAAAAATTTACAAGCCTAGAACTCTGTTAAATAATATTGTGACATCCTTAATGTGTATTCGTACTACGAGTATACGGTGTTACAAAATCCCTCACTTTAGCAGGGTGTGTGACATTGGCGTCATATGTGATGCAATCTACATGGCTACCGAAAGAATTGTGTCAAGAGATGGAAAAATTAATACGTCGATTTGTTTGGGGAGGGTCAGAAACTAAAGCGGAATTTCTCTTATGAAATGGGAAACTATGCAACAACCGTTGGAACAAAGAGGTATGGGTCTTAAAGATCTATCTGTACAAAATAGTGCATTCCTTATGAAGATTGGTTTTGAGCTACTGTCAAATTCGGATAAACTCAGGGTTAGAGTGTTCAAAAGTAAATATAAATGGCAGGATGTGGTACCGGTGAGGCTTCGTACGAGCAATTGTTCGAGAATTTTTGGAGGGGCATAAGTAGTGTGTGGGATAAAAATAATTGGGAAAATATTATGAAAATTATGGAAACAGAGATAAAAATAATTCTTTTAGGGAATTAGGTTAAAATGAATAGCAATTGTTAAAATCGTCTTTTTGATGTTAATTGTTTCACAGAATAATTCACTCTTAAAAGTAAAAAACTTAGGAGTCAAAGTAGGAATGACAGGCGAGTTAAAATTATTTGATATGTAGTATTTTGACTTCCAAGAATGATGGCATGTAAATAGGTGTTGAAAGCTAAGTAGTTTGTTAATGCTACAACATGTAAAACCTAGCCTATGTTTTATGTACATATGTTTATGTGTGTTAAGTATATTATGTTGCACGCCTTGAGAAGTTGATTGTAGTTAGAAGGTGAGAGATAGTTGAATTGTCGTGGAAAGGTTCTTGATGATATACCAATGGAATGATATATTCTGGTGAGCATGGATCGAGTCAGAAATTAAGATTAGCATGGGTAAAGTATAAACAATCATAAAAATGAAGGTGACAAAGTTTAAATAAATTGAAAATTGAAGGCATAAATAGGTAAAATTCCCATTAGATTTTTTAGTGTAAAATTTTTTTGGGTACGTGTAGTATAAATAATCATAAATTCTCATTATATACGGAAAATTTTATCAAATAATGCAGGTTGGGAATTTTTTTTTGAGAAATGGGGTGGGTTGTCAAATATTTTGAAGAATACGGTAATTCTATAGTGTTGGATGAAAATGCCACCTGCAAGTGACAACTTTAAATTTTTAATATTTTTTGAATCAAGACATCAATTGCAGGTGGCGACCTACATAAAAATACAAGATCATATTACATTTTTTATTGATATTTTACTGGACAACGACACCTTAAAATAGCGACTTGGTCAAAAAAAATAGGAGACGCCACCTATAGATGACATTTTCATCAATCACTATAGAAACTGCAATATACTCCAAAATATCTGACAACCCACTTCATTTTTCCTATATTTCGTTCCAACATGTATTATTTGGCAAAATTTGCCATTATATACTTTGAATATGATGAATAGTGTCGATTCATTGTGTGTGTAAAGGATACGTGTAGCGTATGCGTGTGCATAAAAATAGAAATAAAGAATGTTAAATTATAAACTAATGATTGTATTGACTTAAAATTTAGTTTTTAAGACACTTTTATATGCTTGAAGTACGCTCAATTAGGTTGATGTGTATTTTGACATCATTTGGTGTGCTTAGGAAGCATGAAAAGTTTGGATTTAAGTTCGGATAGAGCAATTTTTGTCCTCATCCTCATTTGAGTTTCGATGATAAAAATTTTCTCGTCCCCGTCTTCGCAGGTAAAGATTTCAGTTATTCCTCATTACTTCGATTCGAATCCCCACGATTTTAGGTTATTTCCCACATGATTGCCACTCATAATTGGTTAGTCAATGTTTTGTTTTAACAAATTTAGTTATAAAAGAAATATAAATAAAATATTCTTAATTAAGAATGTATATAAAAATGTATATTTTATAGCAAGTTTATTTTCTACAGATTTTTATAAATAAAGAGAAAAACTTATGAAAAATCTAAATTATTGAAAATTAGTTTATAGATTATTTTTATAAAAATAAGAAATACATCATTTTATGAAATTAATCCAATAAAAAAATTTAAAACAATTATAAAATAATTTATTTATTTATTTATAAAAAAAGAAAATGAATAAATGGGTAATGGAAAAATAAAAAGAATAAAGTATAAAATAAAAAAAACAATTAGTTAGTGACACGTGTAATCAATTAATATATAAGGAAAAAGTTAACAAAATGACCGTTGGAAAGATCTAACGGAAATGATATTGATAATTTTATAATTCAATTAAATCATTTTAAAGTGTAGTGACCAATATAAAATTCGGTTATAATTTAGGACTTCTAGTGTAATTGACCCTTGCCAATCTTTGAACTTTTTAACTAATATTATAATTTTTCAAAATTTGGAAAAACTGTAACACGTGTTTCATTCTCAGATCATCGAGTTCTAATAATGTAGATAGGGTTGGGCGTTCGATCGAGTTGAGTCGAGTTAAAAATTTTTGAGTTATTCAACTTTGCAAGTCCTATTTTACGATTCAAACTTTATTTGAAATTTTTTTAATCAAGTTGAGTTTATAAAATTCGAGTCGAGTTTTCGAGTTTCTGTATAAATTTAATGTACATATATATTTTTATATGCATAAGCATAGAGGTGAACCTATATATTTCTATATGCATATACTTAAGGTTGGACGGTGTACATATTAATTTCAATTTTAACGGCTTTCTATATGCATATACGATATACATATATATTTCTTCATATTTTCACATGTGATATACATAATTAATCACGAAGAATTGACAGACTCGTCTCGAATATAAAAACTGATATACTAATTACCAAAAATTTTGAGTTATTCGAATTTGTATTTCATAACTCAAATTTTATTACCAGTCAAACCAAAACGAGTCAATTTCTTTTTCCTCGAGTCGAGTCAAATAATTTAATTTTTTCGAGTTGAGTCAAATTTTGTCCACTCTAAATGTAGATGAAGAAGTGGATGCAATTAATAGTTAGAATTGGTCTTTTTGTCCCAAAAGAAAATAATGGAATACATTACTATCAAACAAGGCATATTTGTCCAAATATTCCCTTTTTGGGAGTTATTTGGAAATCTATCCCAAATCAAAATCATTTGAAAAAATATCCCAAATATTACTATCAAACGCGAATTCCATATTAAGTGGATAGGTAAGAAAAAAATAATTTACCAAGTTTTTATTACACAGAATCTTTTTGGCTAAATGCTAGTTTGAATCTCGCTTTTGGCTAAACGCGAATTTGACTTACTTGAGCTAAAAAGGGTATTTTTCTAAATGATTTCAGTTGGGGGTAGATTTCTAAATAATTCCAAAAAAGGAAATATTAAGACAAAAATGCCATCAAACTGTCAATGCCAATGCTCTTTGCTAACCAGCAAAGCAGAATGAATTTATATCCAACACAAACTGCCAAAAAAAAATTGGGAAATAAATAGTCGACTGACACTGAAAAAACTATACTACACGTAGAATTTTAATAGTGTTATATGTTTTATTTATGGTTTAATGTTTAAAATTTAAAGGTTGTGATTTAAGGTTTAAGAAAAATTATATTATAAGTTTAGTTCGCCACGTCATTTATGGTCTAAACCAACAAAAATGATTCATTCGTTAATTTTTTTCATGTCAGTTTTTTATCATTTGGTAAAAATTATTTTTTAATTTAATTTACAGTAAATATAAGTAAAGATTCACTTAGTAAAAAGATGACATAAAAAAATTAATAAAATGAATAATTTTTATTTGTTGGGACCATGGATGAAGTGTCGAGCCGAGACTATGATATAATTTCTAAGATTTAGGGTCTTATATATAATACAAGACACCATTATTATCCTGTTTGTGGAGTTTTTTTATAAATATTAATATTTAATTCAATAGTTGATTAATTATATTTGGATACTATAGATATTTATTATAGGAGCGACCCTTCCAATTAAAATTGTTTCATTTAGAACATTATGATTCAAACCACTTATCTTACTTAAGAAGTATAACACATTAACCCACTAAACTAACTAATTCGTGATTGTTGAGTCTATTTTTCTTGTAAGTACTTCGTATAATAACTAAATAATAATAATAATAATAGTGTAATGATGACGTCATATAATCAATAATAATAGTGCAATGGTGACGTCATTCACGTGTCTGCCTTTATTGGATCCTTCTGATACAATTTTCCCTGCATATCAATGTCCCCTCAACAAACTCAAGAGCCAATTTGATTTTGGATTTTGCTAACCGATATTTATTATTATTATTATTATTAAGCTTAATATTAATATAATTGTTCAAACTAGTTCGTTTTTTTATTTATACGTCAAAATATTTTTTTTTGCTCTTTTTAAGTGCTCTGAATATTATTTTTTTGTCAAAATATGTGTCTCGGTTAATTTTAAAATAAACAAAAAATGATAATTTTGACACCTAAAAGGAGAAAAAAGTTTAGGCCTCTAAAAAAAAAGATAGTTTGAGTACTTATTTTGATATTAAAACTTATTATTATTATAAATAATTTAAATATGATTATAATATAATATATATTCGTACAAATTCTTAATCTTATGACAATATACAAATACTTTGCAAACAAAGCGAATTGAACCAATTTATCTTTTGTGGCATTAAATAAGTCATGTCACATATACCCACTTATTCCTCGACACATGGAAATTTATACAATGACACTTATTGGCATTAGAATTTGTGACCATAAAGTGATATGAAGCATGTCTCTATTGGTTTTGTGATTGGTAAGGCCTCTCCTGGATTTAACTGCACCTATAGGCTCTATCTTTTCCTCTCCAATCGCTCCACAAACATCTGTTTGGGAAGCAATTGGTCACATAAGTCACTGTACCCTCGATTACATATGGGTGTAAATTGGACAATTATGTCATTTTCCTCCCATAATTTTTTTATTTTTGAAATAGTGATGGTAGACTAATTTTATGGATATTATCGTTGGAAAATATATTATTTAATAGAAAATTAATATCCATTTTCTCTCTCTTTTTTTAATATTTTCAACAGCCACCATCGACTGCGGCTCTCCACTTAAAT
Source organism: Hibiscus mutabilis (assembly GCA_019671005.1). NCBI lineage: Eukaryota > Viridiplantae > Streptophyta > Magnoliopsida > Malvales > Malvaceae > Hibiscus > Hibiscus mutabilis. The sequence goes on from CM033737.1 coordinate 41,313,971, forward strand.
CATAAAGGGTAGATTGTCTGAAACGCCGACAACCACCACCATCATACTTTTATAATCAATAATAATGGCATAATGTCAAAAAATATCTCTATCGTTTGATTGAATAGTCACTTTGGCCCATATTCTTTTTATTGAAGCAATTTAGCTTTCAACGTTATATTTTGAGTCAAAATAGCCCATCTGTAAATGAAAATTGCTAGTCAACTAACGATAAACAACTTGAAATGACTTGACAAAATGACTTGTCATAAGAAAAAAATAGTATATATTTTATACAATTTTATAACATTATTTTTTGATTGATTTGTCATTTTGTAAAATCAGCATATTTGTCTATATGACACTGCTATTGCGGCGTGCAATGCCATGTCATTTCAAGCCATTTATCATTGGTTGTCTAACAATTTTCATCTGCAGATGAACTATTTTCACCTAAAATAAAATATTAAGATCAAAATAATAATTCAGTCAAACGATATGAACATTTTTTTTGACATTATGACAATGATAATTATTTTAATATATTATTTATGGTTATGATATTACTTGTAACTTAAAAAGAAATGTGGGCTCTCTAAAAAAAATCTGGGCTCTATAAAAGGTCAGTAAAAGCAAGCAAAAAATTGGCCCGACAGAGAAGGCATAGACAGTGGGAGTATTTTTGCTAACCCATATAGTTGGAGTGTGTTCTTTTTAAAAAGTAAAATAATGGTTTAAATGTTTTTTTAGCTTTTTTAATTCTATTTAAAAATCATGTTATCGCTTTCAATTATGATTAATTGTGTATTTATTTGAAAAATCATGATCAACTGAATCTCTCTAATTACATTTGTCATTAATTACATTAGTTTTTGTTAATTTTGTTGACATGGCAACCTCTAATTGATTAAATTTTTCTTTAAAAAATATAAAAAATTTAAATTTTAGAAAATTATATAAAATAAAAAAATCTTAAACTTTTTCTTGAATTATGAAATTTTAATCGATTCATTTATTCATTGGAAAACATAAATACAATTAGAAGATATGGTTCTTAAACTTTTTATGTGAAAGTGAATAATTTAAACAATTTAAACTTGTAATACGTAATAAAAATAGTTATATTATTATCTTCATTTCTATATTGCATTCAAATAAAATAAAAAAGGTTTAAATATCAAATTAGTCTTATAAATATTTAATGATGGAATTACCGAAATGATAACATTCCATAATAGTGACTAAAATGAAATTTTTTTATTACAGTGACCAAAATGCAAGTGGCTTAAAAGTTCAATAATCATTAATGCAGTTTACTATCCATATTCGAGAATCGTAATTGCTTCTCTTTTATGAATGTAATGTATCTTGCTATTGCACCAAATACATGGTATTGACAATATTTTTAATTAGATATTAATATTTTTAATCATAAATTACTTTCAAAAATTAATTTATAAAAGTATTAAATTATCTATTATTGGACATAATATTTTTTAATTAGAAAGTAAATATTTGTTGAAATATCATTTTAAACTATCTATTATTGGACAAATAAATGGTAATGGCAAAAAATTAAGTAAAAGAGTTTGAAGAAATATAAGATAAAATTATTAATTTTTATTTTTTAAAAATTAGCACACCGTTACTTTTCTTATATTTTGACACAGTTTTGTAAAAAAAAAAATAAGGAAAATTTAAATGTACAATAATATTTATTTATATTTTATGTCTTACAAATTTATTTATTTATACAAATTTTTATTTTTTATAAAAGGAAAAGAGTAATAAATGTATTTGAATTAAAATCAGAAATAACGAACGCTCAGTGTTTCATATTCAAATATATTAAAATTTACTTGGATAATGGTCATGTTTGGTGTTGGGCTCGAATTCCTTCAACCTGAAATGCTTGCCAAGTGTGGAGAAGATCGATTTTTGGGTGTAAGTGTGAAAGTTGAAAGATGAGACAATGAACACAAGGATTTATAGTGGTTCAAGCTTTTAACAAGCTCTACATCCACTACTTTAGCTTCCCACTAAGGATTTCAACCAATTCACTAAGAATTCTTCCCCTTTTACAAGGCTTAGGAGGCAACCTTTTACAACCTAGACTCAATTACCAAGTCTAGCATCCAAAGCTCACAACCCGAGCTTTGGGAACTCTCCTAACCAAAAGAGATTATAAGCAAACTGAAATCTCTCTTAAAGGTATGTGTTTGCACTTTAAATTACTCATCCAAATCCTAATACACTTGAGCATACGTTGACATTTAAGCTCAACAAGTGTAGTCTATACAAAGAATGGGAATTTAAGCTCTAAGACAAATTGACATCATAATGGTTTTGACAATTGAACCATTAGTTGTTGCTGAAGCTTGAATGGTCCTTAAATATTCCCAATTGAGTTTCTAGCCGTTGGAGACCGTTGGGATTAAGTTAGAGCAGTTGGAGCCTCTATTTCCCGCAATTAATGCAGCTCTGCAGCTGTCCGTATCGACGCACGGTTACCCGTATTGATACGCCCTTCTTGGAAACTAGCCGTTAAGCTCTTAGCTGCCTAATCGTATCAGTACGCGTGTACCCGTATCAGTACAGGTACTAGCCGTTATGCTCAGTCTTGCTAACCGTATCGAAACACCTTGGTCTGATTGCTAACCGTATCGGCACGCCTTGGTTTGTTTGCCAAACTGTATCGGTACGGGATGATCTGTTTCAGTACGCCCTGCAATTTAAATAACCATTGGGAAATAGCCGTTGGGGGTAGTTAAAATGGGGATCGGTACGCATGTATGCGTATCGGTACGGTTTTTGGTTACTGGAAAAATACTGTAGCTGAAACCCTTGGACCGTATCGATATGGGGTATACCGTATCGGTACGCCTGTGTTGAAAACAACATTTCGGCTTCTTTAAAACGTTCAAAACCTCTCAAAAACTTTACAAACTTATTTTCAAGTTGTTTGGACATGAAATCAATTTTGCAATATTTTCAATTTAGTCTAAAACTATTTTTCAATTATTATATCAAAACAAATATCTTAACAATCTCCCCCTTTTTGATATAATAAAACCAACTTGAAAAATTGTTTTTGAGATTCTCCCCTTAGTAAAAATAAGATTTGAATAAAAGATTTAATGATGAAAATCTTATAAGCTCCGTATTATTCATTTGGAAATTCAATTTTTCAAAACATTTTCCCCCTTTTTGTTATATCAAAAATGGTTTGAAAACTTTAAAGTTCATAACAATGGAGAGTTTCAAAAATAAATTTTGACAAAAATAAATTTTGTTTTAAAATTGGCTCCCCCTTACTCAAGCATCATTCATATGATTAGTCCAACATATATGATAAACTAGTTGAATTAAAATAAATAAATCAAATTAAAATAAACTAAATTCAACTAATTTTACCACACTTGAATCAAAGGGAGGATGTGAAGCCTTCATTCTTCAAGTGTTCATCCTTTGTGTGTATAGAGCTCCCCCTCAATCTTATCACTTGTTTATCAAAGCTCCATCACACCTACAAAAAGACAATCACAAATATTTTGGTATCCAAATTGCTTTGGATCCATAGGCATTAGTGGCACATAATTTAGTCCCCTTAGGAATCCATTTTTTCAATTTCATCCTTTTTAGTTGAAGTAATTAGTCCTTTTGGGACCCAAATACTTCTAAAAACTTTTCCATTTGAAAATATAGGGGGCACTAGATTGTCTTTGATAAAAGTTTAATTTTCCCAAGTTATTTTTCTTTTGAAGTTCATTGGAAATCAAATCTTTTTCTTTCTTAAGATCATCTACTTCCTTTTGATGATCTTTTTTCCATCTTTTGAAGCAAATTTTGTAAGTTTAAAACTTTAAGCTCAAAATCTTTCATTTTTGCTTCAAACTCCAAATTGGTTTTCATAATCAAATCATTTTCATTTTTCAATTTAGAAATTAACTTTTTGTTTTTAGAAAATGAGACTTTAAATTCAAAAACCAATTTGTCATAGGTATCTTGCAACTCATCAAAAGTATAAGAATTTGAAATATATGAGTTAGAAGCTACCTCTCCCTCTTGGAGGGCCATCAAGCATAGGTGGGCTACTCATCTTCATCGGTGGAGTCTTCATCACTCTATGTAGCCACATATTATTTCTTTGATGATGATCCCTTTTTGTTAAAGCGAGGGCAATCGTATTTGGTGTGCCTCGTCTCCTTGCCTTTTGAGCACTTGGGGGAATCCACCATCTTCTTCTTCGATTCATGCTTGGATTCTTCTTTGTTGCTCTTCATGAACCGAGTAAATTCCTTGAAGAGACAGGCCATATCTTCATCTTCACTTTCCTCCTCACTTGATTCTTCTCGGTGGCTTTTGGAGGATTCAAGAGCAATGACATTCACATTAATGCCTAGCTCCAAGATTTTTTTTCTTCCCCATCTTCTTTATCTCTTACTTTTTCTTCTCCTCTTCTTTTCCTTTCTTTATGATTTCATGAGTGGGAAGTGACCCCATGAGCTCATCTAGGTTTAAAACTTTGAGATTTTTGGCTTCGATGATGGCGGTCTTCTTTGAGTCCCATGACTCGGGAAGAGGGTAGATAAGCTTCCGAATAAGCTTTTCTTCCGGAATGATTTCTCCATAGCCTTTGGGCTTTGAGTCCATTGGTGATGGTGGAGAACCTATCGAACATTTTCCTGGTGTCCTCTTCCGGTTCCATCTTGAAGTTCTTATACTCAAGGTTGAGAATGCCGATTTTGGTCTCATTTACTTCGTTTGTTCCCTCGTACATGACTTCAAGCTTGTCCAAAACTTCCTTGGCATCTTCACAAAAAGACATCTTCTCATAGATATTGGGGCTAAATGCACAAAAAAGAATGTGCAAAGCCTTACAATTTAGCTTCATCTTCTTGCGATCATCCGCATTCCATTCCACCTTGCATCTTTGTGGTACGTATGGACCATCTTCAACAATGTCCCAAAGCTTGTAATCTTTGGCCTTGATGAAGAACATCATTCTAGTCTTCCAATAGGCATAGTTGGTCCCGTCAAATAAAGACAGCTTGTCGATGGATTGAGCCATTTATCTCCGATTGACTTGTTAGTTGATAGAGCTTCTGGATCATCTCAATAGGTTGTTAGACCTTCTCGATTGAGCCTTGCTCTGATACCAATTGTTGGGCTCAAATTCCTTCAACCTGAAATGCTTGCCAAGTGTGGAGAAGATCAATTTTTGGGTGTAAGTGTGGAAGCTAAAAGATGAGACAATGAACACAAGGATTTATAGTGGTTCAAGCTTCTAACGAGCTCTATATCCACTACCTTAGCTTCCCACTAAGGATTTCAACCAATTCACTAAGAATTCTTCCTATTTTACAAGGCTCGGGAGGCAACCTTTTACAACCTAGACTCAATTACCAAGTCTAGTATCCAAAGCTCACAACCCGAGCTTTGGGAACTCTCCTAACCAAAAGAGATTATAAGCAAACTGAAATCCCTCTTAAAGGTATGTGTTTGCACTTTAAATTACTCACCCAAATCCTAATACACTTGAGCATACATTGACATTTAAGCTCAACAAGTATAGTTTATACAAAGAATGAGAATTTAAGCTCTAAGACAAATTTGACATCATAATGTTGTTGACAATTGAAGCATTAGTTGTTGCTGAAGCTTGAAGGGTCTTTAAATACTCCCAATTGAGTTTCTAGCGGTTGGAGACCGTTGGGATTGAATTGGAGCCGTTGGAGCCTCTATTTCCCATAATTAATGCAGTTTTGCAGCTGTCCGTATCGATACATGGTTACCCGTATCAATACGCCATTCTTGGAAACTAGCCGTTAAGCTCTTAGCTGCCTAACTGTATCGGTATTCGTGTACCCGTATCAGTACAGGTACTAGCCGTTATGCTCAGTCTTGCTAATCGTATCAAAACACCTTGGTCTGTTTGCTAACCGTATCGGTACGCCTTGGTTTGTTTGGCAAACCGTATCGATACAGGATGATTTATTTCGGTACACCCTGCAATTTAAATAGCCGTTGGGAAATAGTCATTGAAGGTAGTTAAAATGGGGATCGGTACGCATGTATACGTATCGGTAAGACCCTATCCGTATTGGTACGCCTAGGGGCGTATTGGTACAGTTTTTGGTTACTAGAAAAATACTGTAGCTGAAACCCTTGGACTGTATCGATACGGGGTGTTATACCCAAATTTTGACCAGGCGAGTAAATAAATAAATAAATATTCTATAATAAATAAATAGTCCAAATAATGCCCAGTGTCCTTTTATAAATCCAAAAGCCCATATACAGATCCAAAAACCCATACAATTATTTTCCCGCCCAAATACATCTTTATTATCAGATAAACGGCCCAAACAAATATTTGTTTGGTCCGCCCAAATAGCCATGTGGCGTCTTGCTACTGGTCCCTCTATGGTTCACTCGGATCAAACCCAACCCGTGCCAGTTGTCAACAGCTGGAGTACCCTGTGACGTCAGTAAACCTAATACCTATAAATAGGGAGAGAGAGAAAAGTCAGAGGCAATTATTAGCCATTAATAAACTATTAAATAATAATAATAATAAATAAATAAATAAGGAGAGAGTGTGTGCTACCTCGGGAAGCAGAATGGCCTCGGAATTTGAGTGGCCGACGGGAAGTACATCCGTCGTCGGGAAGTACATTTGGCTAATAATTGCTGTAATGGAGGTAATATTCCCTCCAATCTTTGTTACCTGCAAAAACAGTAAAAACATGTTAGTTAAACTAACGAATGGTAATAAATGAAAAATAAAAAGGAGATCAGAAAGCTTTTTAGGGTTTATATTCTTGGCTGGAGTATTTTTTCGATGACAAAGGCGGAGTCGAAGAGGGCTCGGGTACGAGTAGTTTAGGTTTAGTTCGGTCAAAGTTTGGTGGCTCAGTCGAGCCGGGTAGATCTAGGGGAAAACGGTGAAAAAATGAAATTATGAGAGTTTTAGGGTTCCAGAGAACGGCGGCTGTAAATCGCCTTACAGCGGCCGACTGACGTTCAACGATGGTCGAAGTTTGTGTTTGCTGGTCGGGAAACAGTAAGGGAGATCGGAGGACGGTGGCGGAATATATCTAACGGCCGGGCTTACGGTGGTTGTGGGCGGCGTTCAATCGTGTTCTTCATAAAAATGAAGAACACGTTGAATATTCAAACAAAAACGAGGGGTTTTGATCTGTTTGGTTGGTGATTTCTAGGTAAAAGGTGTTTATGTTCAGAGTGTTTAGAGAGAGAGAGAATCAAGAGAGAGGGAATTATGAGACAATGAAAGAAAAATGCCATTTTTCGAGATAATTGAGGCTTTATATAGCCCGTACAAAATGCTGCGTTTTGGGAGGAAGAGACCCTCGCGTTTTGAGTCCGGTCGGGTAGAGGATCTGCGTTATTTTGAGGTTGGGTAAATAGGGGCTTTGGTCCCTAGAGGTTTGATGTGTATCATAATTTGGTCACTTTTTTCTTGCAAATTGACTCTCATACTCTGTTGTCCTTCCAATTCGATCCCTTACACCCCTTAATTGAACCCTAGAATTTGTAATTAGTGTATTTGGGTCCTTAAACTTTGTAATTGGGTATTATGTTTTGTAATAGTTTCAATTTAGTCCTACAACAATAAAAATCAGTTTAATGTTCAATTTGTTTTATTTTAATTATTTATTTATTTTTTATGCAATTAATTTAATTGTGTGATGCATGCTTTAAATTAGGCATATAGGTTTATTTGTTAGATGACCAAATCACATAGCACTAATTAATTAATAGATCCTTTAGTTTAGGTTTCTTTAATTAGGGTTCAATAATTAAATAGGGTAGATAATTGTAGATATTAAAAGTATATTAAATATGATTTTAGAATCCAAATATGGATGGTGTTCTATTGTTTACAATGGGGTGTTATCACATGGATTTCTTTAAATTATATTTAATATATTTCTTACATAAAATTGATTATTAACTTAATTTTTTAGCAAAAATCAAATAATTAATAATTAATAATTAATAAATTGTAGTTAATTAAATGTATATCGAATAGAATCTTTGAGGTTCGAATCTGGATGGTGTTCCATTGTTTACAATGGGGTGTTATCTCAGCCTTGGTCATAAAGGTGTATATTCGATATACATTTTCACTTATAATACTGAATAATAAATTGTTAGAGCCTTAATTAGCACTAGAACTTTAATTAATTAGAAGAATTAATTAATTAGGAATATGATTAATTTAAAGGTTTTAAATATATGGAAGGTGTTCAAGAAATTGGCATTAAATTAATTAATATTCATAGTTTTAAATAACTAATTAATTAGAGCCTTTTTAGGATTAGTACTTAAAATCAACAAGACAATAAAATATTGTTCATTAAAAACCTTTTATGTTGAAAATTCATTTTTTAATAAGAATAGGGGTGCCACTTAACGGGGTGTTTTTAATCTCGTATTCGAACAAAATGAATTTTCTTATAAAATGATATCTGCATTCGGAATTTAAATTCAATTAATAATTATGGGATAAATTAAATTCAAATTATTATTCAAAATGCCACATAAAATTAAAGGTATCGATAACGGGCGTTCGTAGGGGTGTTAATCCTTCCCTACACGTAACCGACTCTCGAACCCAATTTTTAAAGACAGACTCACTGGTTTATTTTTTGGTGTCCGGTCTACCTCGAAGTGATCGGTGGCAACTCCAAAGTGTTTTTAAAGATAAATAAAGGAAAATTCGATTTAATATGAAAAACCCTAATTTTCAAGATTAAATTAAAAATGGCCAGAAAACCCTAATTTTCTAAAAGATCGATCGTCAGGCTATTTTCACACATTCTCGATATTCAAAAAAATGGTTGCGACAGCTTGGCGACTCCGCTGAGGAGTTTAAAAAAATGAGAGTCAGGCCTAATTAATTTTATATGGCATTTTGGATAGTAATTTGAATTTAATTTTTTCTAAAATTATTGGATGAATTTTCATGAAAAATGTAGATAGCTTTTTCTTGTGTGATATAAATTGTCATTCATTCAAGCCTTCTACCCGGGCTTTTCACCTTTAAGTGGGAGTGAGGCATGATCTTACGTGAGTTATTCAGCTCCGTGATCAGATCTTGTCCTCCTTTCGGTATACCAACCTTATATTCTGTGAGGTTACGCCTCCGCTATAAGGGGTCGTATACTCCCGAATCGATGTCTTACTAGTCCAGTAACAACAGTTCAAGTACCTAGAGTCTAGATCGAAACCTACATGCTGTAATAGAAGCCTACACCACTAGAGCCAGACAAGGACCTAAGACAGGGTGCTACTGGTTTATATTTCATTTATCTGTTTATTCTTGTGTGCAAAATAAACCGCTCTCTGGTTAATGCAATGTAAATTGTTTTTCCTGTAATAATTATTTTTTCTTACAGTATTACTTCATCATATTGACACAGTTTTTTTGTTTTTGTTTTAGTTTTCTATGTTTTGTTACATTGCATCCATGAGAGGTATCGGTTCGAGAATTAGTCGAGTAGGCAGTGGTCAAAAGAACTGAATGGTCCGATAGACAAGTAGGGGACAATATGTCATTGTGGACCTGATTCGAGAAGATTTAATACAAGAATGAAGACAGTATCTGTGGAGTCCAGATGTCATTCATGCAAGGTTGTACTGGAAATTTCTGAACGTGATAAAGTTTTGCCAGAACCAAGTTTAATTTGAGAACTATAAAATGGGAATACGAAGAGTCATTTCCAATAAAATTTTAGAATTATAATGTTGCTGTCAGACAATCAAATGGATCAATAGTTGTTTAGGGTCGTGACCCGTTTATGAGCTAGGTATATTTGTTCACTTTTCGGGAAAATACATGCAACACCAATAATAGAGAAATACGAGGCTTTGTTACACTGCTCTAGTGATCAAAATGACAAGGTTTATACAAGGCTCAACAGTTCAAGTTTCAATATACAGTCATTGATAGTTACAGAGATAAATAAGACACAGTATCTGGAAAAACAGTGATAATCAGAGGAAAGATAGATGATGAATAAATTAAAGTGGCATTTAAGACGAGTAATTGAAGGGGTATTCAAGGGTTGTTGTAGACAAGTAAGAACCCGAGGAAAAAGAAAGTTTTGAACTCAAGGGTGATATCCAAGTTTCACAAATGATGAAATTTACCAGGGAACACCATAATTAATGAAAATGCTGATAAAAATGAGGAACTGAGGAAAATGACAGAATCAAAAAAGGCAGTACAACAATTGAAAGACCAGACCGTAAGTTTTGAAGATGTACTCCAATAAAGGACAAAATACTGAAAATCAAGTCGAGGAAGTAGTCCATGTTATTCAGAAATAGGGTGGTGAAATGATTAACTTTAGGAGTCAAGTGCGAAGGTTGCCTGACATGTGTAGATTTTGTTCGATGAGGTCCTGAACCTACAACAACATTCTGATATTGACACTGAGCTAGGGCAGGCGTTGATTCAGAGGCTAAACAAAGTGATCAACCAAAAAGCTAGAGCTAGTGAACATATTGCCTTTTCTCTGTATTCGACCTTTCAATTAAATGGGTGTTGTTCTAATGACTAGTTCTTGAAATTGATACCTCGTGTATTCATGCATTATAACATTTAAATATTGTATAAAATATAAAATTGCACTTTTGTTTAAAATATTGCATTGTAACATTGCATTGGTTAAATTTATGCTTTGAAAAAACACGGGTAACAGGTTTGTTAAGGTTGAACAGTCTTAGAGGGCGTCGAAGGCCATTTGGATCGAATAAAGAAAAGGTTGATCAGTCCGAGAACCGGATGAAAACATGAGCTACCACATTGCTTGGAGTCAGATAGGTTGAAGAAGGCAATATGCCAAATAAAATACCAACAAGGGTGATCAGGATAGAAATTCATCTCACATAAGGGTTCAGTCTGAAAGGACTCTTCATGCAAAAAAGAGAGAGCAAAAAAAGTAAAAAAAAAAGCAAAAAAGGTCAAAAAAGAAAAAAGAAGTAAAAAAAGAGATGGAAATAAAAATCCAAATAAGAAGAGTGAACAAGTTTGGATCAATATAACCGGGGGCATTTGCACAGAATTTAGAAGACTCGAGTTTGAAACATGAAGAGAACAGTAGAGTACTTGACTTAGAGGTACTGGTGGATGTTGAAAATGCTCAAATGAAGGAAGCATAGTGGACAAGCAAAGAAAGATTGAACGAATTCAAATTTGGAGTTTAGCTAAAAGTCTTGCCGATTGATGGTTCAGCAATAGTCAGAGGATATAATGATCCTAACAGAGATAAGGGACAAAAGAGTCTTTCTATAAAACGGTGAACATCGAGGTCAGTTGAAGATTGAAGTTTGCTCACAAAGGAGTCAATTGAAAGAGGATCAAGATACAAATACAAGACAAAGATACAGAAGAAGTCAAAAAAGAAGACAATCATTCCTATCCAATGTCGTATTTAGATTTGTGGCCCTGCTCTATATAAAATCACTTTCAGATAGTGACCCTATTGAAGTCTTTGGTCTCATCAGGGTTGGGTATTTATGTTCTGAAAGTAAGTAGCTCAGGTTAATCAAAGGCTATCAGTGGCCAAAGCAGTTGAGATAAAAGGAAAGAACAGAAGTTATGACAAACTTTTGCAAATACCTCATTGCAGTCTAGGGGTTTATCAAAGTCAGAGTAATATTTTGGTATATTTTCTGCAATATTTTCTTTACCAAAGAATGCTCCAAGATCAGATGCTCAAGATGCTTCTGTCAGTGAAAAGTCCAAATCAAAACTGGATCTCATTCATGAGAGATGTATTTCAAATTGTTCGAAGCTTCGCCGTATATTGAGGAACTATCAGAACCCCATTAATTAAGTTGTTACAATATCAAGACTATTGTGAGTTATGATTGAGATGATACATTTTTAAGTTGCAAATTTAAAATCTTCTGAAGCGGAAGATTTTGGAAGTTGACACTGAAGATCAACTATTAAGATATGTAACTTAAAAATAGTCTCTAGATTGGAGAAAATGCAATTGGATTGCTTAGAAAAAAATGTTGAAAATTTCAAGTGAAAATAGATGAAAAAATGAATGAACGTAATGATCAGATTCCCAGAAGAATAGGTCAACTGACTCACCAGGTCTATCATGGAAGATTCCTCGGACAAATGCAAATTCTAACATATTTGGAATGCCCATTTCAGATTTATTTCCTTACCTTACTAAAGGTCAATCTCTTATCCCTAGACCGGTGAAAAAGATGTTAAGCCCATAGTTATGATCCTGATAGTATTCGCAAATTTCACATGGGACACCAGGATGAGCTATCAAAAAATGTAGGTCTTTAATGGAGGAAATCAAGAAGTTGGTTAGTCAGAGATTTAGAATGAATGCTTCGAAGATTGTCTGGAGTTTTGAAGTATCTCTGTAGTAGTATATGAAATCAACTCAGTTACTTAAAGCCCAAATATTCTCTTGTAAGGTCATGGATGCAAATGTTCGACCAATCATAGGGAGGATATGACTGAGTATGGGGCAATCATCTTCAGTTGGTATTTCTTTATTCAAGAAAATCACTTATCAGAGGTCATGGTGACGATAAAATATATATAAGCCAGTTCAGGGGTTTAGCAAGTTTTCCCACGGAGTTCTGGTAGTTCTATAAAGATAAAAATGAACTTGATGAAAATTCAGGGACTTTGAGTATTTGTTCGCCCTAAATAATAAAGGTGGGACAAACAGAATATGGCAAGAGAACAGTGGAGTGACATTGAAGAATTTGATCACAGAAGAATTGAAAATTTTGTTTAGAAAGAATGAGAGCATCAGAGCATAAACAAGAATGGGCATGTCTTTGTAATGGTGAATAAGAAAAAGAATCGACGATAGAAGCAGAGAGACTAAAATTGATTTAGATTTTCCTTGACTAATGGTAGACAGTGAACTACAAGAGATTTGTCTGCAATTTTAGGACCGTTGCTGAGTAATACCCTGAATTATCCAATCGCTTTTGCCTGCAAGCATTGGGGGTTCTTTGTAAGGGAGGCTATTTCGGTTTATTTGCTACGATGCTTGTCTCTTATATATTTCTCAAATGGCGAAAATTTTGCTTTCTTTAATTCGTTAATATTTCATTCATTCATTCTTTGATATGGGTTGGTTTATGTTCTCCCATACATATATGTATATATCTTCACTAACATTTTTTAGGACCTTGAATATTAATTGTAAGAGTGACATTGAATCAAATTCAGAGATCAACTTCAGAAATGTGACTTTCTTCTACTTTATTTAGGCCAATGAGAAGACATTAATGAGTGTTCATGAATCACGAGAAAATCCCAAATACAAATTTTGAGTGAATTACCTCTCAAGCATTGTCGGCTAAGGTCTTTGAATGAAGTGATAGCCCAAAAAATCTTCCACCTGAAGACGGATTTTCTTCGAAGATATCCAATTATTATAGGACATTTAGCATTCCTTCATCTCCCTTCACAAAGAAAGAAAATAAGAAAAATATCATTTGTTGTCCCCTTTGAGCCTGGGGATTTTCTTTCGATCAACCCAAACCAAGGATCACCCCTACACTGGGGGTAAAGAGGATAAAGTTCGTTTGCAAGTGAAAGTGTTCGGTTCTGATCATACTATGATAGTAATGCCTTGTGAATCAGGGGCAAAAGAAACAAAAGTGAATATATCAAGCACAAAGTCAGAAAGGCAGGATGAATGAAAAAGAATGCTCTGAATTCAGTCAAAAAATGAAAAGTAAAGAAAGAAAAAAGAATAGTGGAAGTTTGTGTTCAAAGAAGTCAACTGAATCAAGTCGAAGCAAAGAAAGCACTAAAGTTGAAAAGCGCAAAAGAAAAGCAATACATATATGTGAGATCTTTCATTCAAACCAGCCTCCATCAAAAAGAGCAGTGGAAGATTTTTTCAAGAAAATGAAATGAACTATAGGGTGAAAACCCAAAAATGGGCAGTCTAGAGCGGTCTGCAAAAAAGAAAAGAAAAGAGCATTTCATTCGAGCACATTCAGGAGTGCAAAAATGATATTTCGCTTGAAAGAAATGATCTTTGGTTTCATCACCCTTAAGTATTTATTTGAGCTTATATATCCTTTCTTTAACAGCCGTGAACCATAACCTACATTACAAGCCTCAAAAGACCATTTTGACCATTTACGGGTATTGGAACAAGTTGAGTTTGTCTTCAGAATACATCCCGCTTATCAAGGTTAACCTTTCTTCAAGGACTTCCAGACTTCTAATGCTTGATCGAGATCAAAAAAGAGGGAATGATTGGGTATGATGAGTTAGTGAGGTAAAGAGTGTCACCTTAAATGGGATAGAATTAGGTATATGGGAAATGTTTCTCCCAAAAGTCTAGTAGCGTAGAAAGGGGTCACATTGGAGATAATCTTTGCAATCTGGTTCAAAGGCTCTGTTGCACCTGATATTTAGGGGCTTAATCTTGATTTTTGTTTCTCATGTTTGCCATGACTTATCAAACTATTCCAGTCTCTCAAATCTAGTAAATAATATTTTGAGCCATTCACTTATCTTTTCAACAAGCATCTTGCAAATAAATTGATTAGATACAAGAAAAGCAAAGGATTCCGTGGGTATTATTATGATGTGCTAATCCTTTAAGCGCATGCAGAACATGAGGTGGCCTCGATACTTGTTTAATGATGGAAAGTATAACGAGGAAAAGACATGATTTTGAGTGCTAGAAACATTCAAACAAAAGCTGCAAGAAATGACACAAGTGATTCTGGGGAAAAAAGAAAGAACATGAGCCATTTTTTTGAGCAAAGATTCAGCCAAATCAACTAGTTGAGGGTTTTTGCTATTCAAAAGCAAGAAAACAATGTGAATGTGAGCGAAGATGATAATTGAACACAGGCCAGAGTGAGGCAATGCTGTAAAAATAAACCTTACAGAACATCACATGCCGGCAAACAAAATCTGCAGGCTAAAACAACAATGGATCATGATTTCTTTAGAGCTATGAGAAATAATTTTGTCAAAGAAGCTGAATGAAGATGTAGCAGGAGCGACTTTCTAAGAAAATGGTGATCCCCAATATTCAAATTGAGAGAAATGCATGGTGAAATACGGCAAAAAGAGGTTTATGTGCTTGATCCATGAAGGTAAGGAAAGTTTCGTCAGAACTAATAAAAGAAAAAATTCTTGCAAAAAAAGAAAGAAAAAGAAAAGAAAAAAGAGAAAAACCGAGGTGAAAACTTGAAAGGGCACATTGAGAAGAAAAGAAGAAAAAAAATCTAAAGTGAAAACCTAAAAAGGCGCTTTAGAGCAATGATGCAGAAATCCTGAATATTGAACTTGAATGTGAGATGAGTTATGTTGTTATTAGAAGAAGTTTTAATGAAAGACGAAACGAAGAAATTGGGAGCTCCCCAGTAGATGAAAGTTTGTCCAAATGGTCCTTAAATGACAACATTCATGCATCATGTAATTAGGCATCCATGAGTAGGAGCATGCTAATTCATACATTCGAAGCACTTTTGCATACTTTGACAAGAATTTGCAGATTCAATCAAGGAAAGACGATGATCAATTTATAGCTTCGAGTTTTGGAAAAGAAGATCCAAGCAAGAATGAGCAAAGATCTTGGAGGAAATATCCAGTTGAGAGTGAATAAAGATCTCGAAGAGGAAGATCCAGCAAGGAATAAACAGAAATCTCGGAGGAGAAAATCTGACAACGAGTATAGATCTCAAGATATTCCGTTTATAGAGGCAGACTTCTCTAAAATATTCTGTTGGTAGAGACAGATCTTAAGATGTTCCGTTGGAAGAGGCGGATCTCAATTTATAATGGTGGATTTCTCTAAAATATTCCATGTACAAAGGTAGATTTCCCTAAAATACCTCGTTTATAGAGGTAGATTTCAGCAAGATATTCTATTAGAAAAAGATAGATTTCAGCAAGAGGCTCCGTTTGCAGAAGTAGATTTCAACAAAAGTAGATTTCAGCAAGACATTTTGTTTGTAAAAGGCATATTCAGTCAGATGTTTCGTTTGAAGAGGCGAATCCCAGCACAAATTTTAATCCGTTTGAAGAGGCGGATCTCAGCAAAGATTTCAATCTGTTTAAGGAGGTAGAATTCAACAAAGATTTCAATCTGTTTGAAGGGCGGATCTCAGTAAAGAATTTAATCCGTTTGAAGAGGCAGATCTCAGTAAAGATTTCAATCCGTTTACAGAGGCAGATCTCAGTGAAGATTTCAATCCGTTTACATAGGCAGATTTTAGCAAATATTTCAATTCGTTTGCAGAGGCGGATTTCAGCAAAGATTTTCTGATTGTTTGCACTGGAAAGGAAGTGCATTATAATTCTAAATCCTTTGGGTCATCAGTAAGTCCTTCGGGCATGATGTTAAATCCTTCGGATCATCAGTAAGTCTTTTGGGCATGATGCTAAGTCCTTTGGGCCTTCACCTTCGGGAGTGATGTAATTGTTGGCACAGGAAAGGAAGTGCAATGCAATTCTAAATCTTTCGGGTCATCAGTAAGTATTCGGACATGATGTTAAATCCTTCGGGTCATCAGTAAAAGAAGAAAAAGGAAAAGAGAAAAACAAAAAAAGAAAAAAATAAAAGAAAAAGAAGAAAAAAATAAAAGAAGACAGAAATGATTCAAGTTGCCGGATTAGAAAGCAAGATAGATCAACTTCACGCCCAAATGAGGAAGATTCGTAGTTTTAGTGTCTTTTGTTGAAGCACTTGAAGTTTCCTAATGATATACCTAAATTGCACATTTTTACAATCAATGATGGAATATTAATGATAAACTTGACTTTTGCAGGCATAGAAGGAGGAAGTTGATCAATAGAGAAAGAGAAACAGGAGATGAGATCCCATATGAGCTTCAGATAGAAAGATCAAGATATCTTAGGCAGAATAAGCAATGACATCAAAGAACTCAGCGCTTCAAGCGAGAAACTGAAAATCTTCATGGTATTTCAGAATGAATTTGAATTAATTGATGATGTTTCTTTTTGCATGATCAATTGTTCCCTAGAGGAGAGAAAAATCAGCACTTCCAGCAAATAATTCAGAGTTCATAATAAAAAGAACTTGCCAGCAAAGAATCTAGAGTTAATAATAAGAAGAACTCGCCAGCAAAGAATTTAGAGTTCATAATAAGAAGAACTCGTCAGCAAAGAATTCAGAGTTCATAATAAGAAGAACTCGCCAGCAAAGAATGAAGAACTCATAATAAGAAGAGTTCGCCCTTTTGAGGAATAAGGAGGTTCATAATAAGAAGAGCTTGCTTATTCGACGCCTTTATAGAGAGGCAAACCAATGTTTGAAGAATTTCATAATAAGAAGAACAGCTTCAAACCTCGGAAGATGGATAATTTTATAATGAGAAGAACAACTTCAGATTCCACATTTTGACAGAAGATTGAAGAATTTCATAATAAGAAGAACAGCTTCAAACCTCGAAAGATGAAGAATTTCATAATAAGAAGAATAACTTCAGATTCCACAGTTCGGCAGAAGTTTGAAGAATTTCGTAATGAGAAGAACATCTTCAAACTTCAGCATTGTTCGTAATGAAATACCTGCCTTTCAGAGGATGACCAAGAGGTCTGTGCAAAATTCATGTATTTTCAGTCTTTGCTCTATCCCTATTCCACAGCAATGAGCAAAGAGGGGCAGTTGTCATACCCGAATTTTGACCGGGCGAGTAAATAAATAAATAAATAGATAAATAAATAAATAGTAGAAACAAATAAATAGTCTATAATAAATAAACAGTCCAAATAATGCCCAATGTCCTTTTACAAATCCAAAAGCCCATATACAGATCCAAAAACCCATACAATTGTTTTCCCGCCCAAATACATCTCTTTTATCAGATAAAAGGCCCAAACAAACACAAGTGTGTTTGTTTGGCCCGCCCAAATGGCCACGTGGCGTTTTGCTACTGGTCCTTCCATGGTTCACTCGGATCAAACCCAACCTATGCCGGTTGTCAACAGCTGGAGTACCCTGTGACGTCAGCAAGCCTGACACCTATAAATAGGGGAGAGAGAAAAGTCAGAGGCAATTATTAGCCATTAATAAACTATTAAATAATAATAATAAATAATTAAGGAGAGAGTGTGTGCTATATTGGGAAGCCGAATGGCCTTGGAATTCGAACGATCGCCGGGAAGCACATCCGTCACCGAAAAGCACATTCGACGCCAGAAAAGCTGTACCGTCATTCAAAACGTCACTGGAGCTGCCGTAATGGAGGTAATCTTCCCTCCAATATTTGTTACCTGCAAAAACAATGAAAACATGTTAGTTAAACTAAAGAACGATAATAAATGAAAAATAAAAAGGAGATCAGAAAGCTTTTTAGGGTTCATATTCGTGGTCAAAGTATTTTTCCGATGACAAAGGCAGAGTCGAAGAGGGCTCGGGTACGGGTAGTTTAGGTTTAGTTCGGTCGAAGTTGGGTGGCTCAGTCGAGCTGGGTAAATCTAGGGGAAAACGGCGAAAAAATGAAATTATGAGAGTTTTAGGGTTCCGGTGAACGGCGACCAAAAATTGCCTTACGGCGGCCAACCGACGTTCAACAGTGGTCAGAGTTCGTGTTTGGTGGCCGGGAAATAGTAAGGGAGATCGGAGGATAGTGGCGGAATAGATCTAACGACCGAGCTTACGATGGTTGTGGGCAGCGTTCAATCGTGTTCTTCATAAAAATGAAGAACACGTTGAATATTCAAACAAAAATGAGGGTTTTTGATCTGTTTGGTTGGTGATTTCTGGGTAAAAGGTGTTTATGTTCAGAGTGTTTAGAGAGAGGGAGAATCAAGAGAGAGAGAGGGAATTCTGAGAAAATGAAAGAAAGATGCCATTTTTGGGCTAATTGGGGCTTTATATAGTCCGCTCAAAACGTTGCATTTTGGGCAGAAGAGACTCGTGTATTTTGAGTCGGGTCAGGTAGAGGATCCGCGTTCTTTTGAGGTTGGGTAAATAAGGGCTTTGGTCCCTAGAGGTTTGATGTGTATCACAATTTGGTCACTTTTCTTGCAAATTGACTCTCATACTCTGTTGTCCTTCCAATTCGATCCCTTATACCCTTTAATTGAACCCTAGAATTTGTAATTAGTGTATTTGGGTCCTTAAACTTTGTAATTGGGTATTATGTTTTGTAATAGTTTCAATTTAGTCATATAGCAATAAAAATCAGTTTAATGTTCAATATGTTTTATTGTAATTATTTATTTAATTTTTTATGCAATTAATTTAATTGTGTGATGCATGCTTTAAATTAGGCATATAGGTTTATTTGTTAGATGACCAAATCACATAGCACTAATTAATTAATAGAGCCTTTAGTTTAGGTTTCTTTAATTAGGTTTCAATAATTAAATAGGGTAGATAATTGTAGATATTAAAAGTATATTAAATATGATTTTAGAATCCAAATATGGATGGTGTTCCATTGTTTACAATGGGGTGTTATCACATGGATTTATTTAAATTATATTTAATATATTTCTTACTTAAAATTGATTATTAACTTAATTTTTTTAGCAAAAATCAAATAATTAATAATTAATACATTGTAGTTAATTAAATGTATATCGAATAGAATCTTTGAGGTTCAAATCTGGATGATGTTCCATTGTTTACAATGAGGTGTTATCTCAGCCTTGGTCATAAAGGTGTATATTCGATATACATTTTCACTTATAATACTGAATAATAAATTGTTAGAGCCTTAATTAGGACTAGAACTTTAATTAATTAGAAGAATTAATTAATTAGGAATATGATTAATTTAAAGGTTTTAAATATATGGAAGGTGTTCAAGAAATTGACATTTTCACATGAAAGCCATTAAATTAATTAATATTCATAGTTTTAAATAACTAATTAATTATAGCTTTTTTAGGATTAGTACTTAAAATCAACAAGACAATACAATATCGTTCATTAAAAACATTTTATGTTGGAAATTCATTTTTTAATACGACTAGGGATGCCACTTAACGGGGTGCTTTTAATCTCGTATTCGAACAAAATGAATTTCCTTATAAAATGATATCTGCATTCGGAATTTAAATTCAATTAATAATTATGGGATAAATTAAATTCAAATTATTATTCAAAATGCCACATAAAATTAAAGGTACCGATAACGGGCGTTCATAGGAGTGCTAATCCTTCCCTACACGTAACCGACTCCCAAACCCAATTTTTAAAGACAGAATCTCTAGTTTGTTTTTCGGTGTCCGATCTACCTCGAAGTGATCGGTGGCAACTCCAAAGTGTTTTTAAAGATAAATAAAGGAAAATTCGATTTAATATGAAAAACCCTAAATTTTCAAGATTAAATTAAAAATGGCCAGAAAACCCTAATTTTCTAAAAGATCGATCGTCAGGCTATTTTCACACATTCCCGATATTCAAAAAAATGGTCGCGACACGGGTATACCGTATCGGTACGCTTGTGTTGAAAACAACATTTTGGCTTCTTTAAAACGTTCAAAACCTTTCCAAAACCTCTCAAAAACTTTACAAACTTATTTTCAAGTTGTTTGGACATAAAATCATTTTTTTCAATATTTTCAATTTAGTCCAAAACTATTTTTCAATTATTATATCAAAACAAATACCCTAACATTTGGCAAACATCGGTTTGAGTCAAAATTAGAGGTTTGAGCTAAAATTGGAGGTTTGACCAGTCAAATCCGCTAATTTGAATGTTTAGTGAATAGTAGATTGGAGTGAAACATCTAATTTTGAAAAAGCTGCTAATATGAGCTTTTGAAATTAGAGGTTTTGACATAAGAGTTATAAAGACCCTTTCACCCTCAACAATTATTAAAAATCTCCAAATAACCTAAGTTTAATATTTTCTATTTTAATTCTTCACCCTCACGTATTTGTATTGTGACATTTGTAAACTAATAATTTTTTTATCTTTTTATTCTCATTTTTTAAATTTATTATTTAATTAAATTGTATTAAAAATCATTATATAATAACAAAATTAATATATAGATTCTTCAAATATGTTTAGTAATGTTATATTAAAAAAATTTATAATCTAATTAATATTAATAGATACAAAATATTAATAACTAATAAACTATTAAAACAAGTATCGAATATAATCATGTCCTTATATGTCATTTTGTTTGTTTAAATAACCAAACAACTATCAATTAATTTTACCAAACATTTTTATACAACTCGCTAGTCAAATCAACTAATACAATTAACTATCGGCTAATCTAATTCGCTATCATCTATCAACTAATTACCGAACATAATCAATAATTATACTATATTGAACTCGTAATTATTGAATTTGGAAAAGGAAATATTAGGTAGTATCAGAATTTAATATATTATTATACATTCCCTCGTAAAGAAAATAATAAAATTATTTATTCTGTTATTAATATTTGTTGGGTTGGATAAAAATACCAGATTTTATCTCACTTAAGGTAGATAAAAAATATTTTATATAAAATATTAAAAAATGATTATATGTTGATAAATAATATTATTATTTTCTTTGCGATGGAATGTATAATAAAATATTAAATATCTAATGCAGTCAAATATGCTTTTTAATTCTTTTATTTTTTATTTAATATAAAATTATAAAAAATAAAACATTAATTATAATACTATTAAATATTATATAAAATGAAATTATTATTATAATTTTTTAATTGAATTAACATTCGATTAACTAATAACACTCCCTCAAAAAATAGTGCAGATATTTTAAATGGTAAACAAACTTGTAGCTTTCAAAACATTAAAAGAAAAAGGATACCAAAAAGCCTAAAATACTCTTAACAATGGATAAAATACCATCTTTATCCCTTTTGGGACAGCTGTCAGTTTCTTATGACATGGAATTTTTATATAAAAAATAAAATACAAGTTATAGATAATCATATTTTGCATATTATGCAATTTAAAAGCTTCAAATGTGTTGGGATCTGCAGTTTAAAATTTAGTCATTATATTTAATTTATATTTGTCCATTCGAAAATATTCAGTAAAATTAGAATAATCTTATGTTTGTCCATTCGAAAACATTCGATAAAATTGAAATAACACAAATAAGATTAACGTGAGAAATTCTATGCAAAGATGACACGTTTAAATCAAAAAATAATATTAAAAAACAAGTATAACACTCGCTAATAGATGAACAAAAATCCTAAATTCCCCTTTTTTTTAACCTTTTTATGGGACAAAAATCTTCGAACTTTTTAGTGTCTTTTTTATGTCTCAACACTAAAAAATAGTAAAATATTAAATTTTAAACCCTAACTCTAAATTTTAAATCTTAAACCCTATACCATACACCTTAAAAATATACCATACTCTAAATTATTTAAACCCTACGACCCAAACCATAAACCCAATTTTTAATGTGGGTCATAAATAGAGGCACCAAAAAGGTAGAGGATTTTATTCCTTTTTATGCCTCAACATAAAAAAAATAAAATCTTAAATTATAACCCTAAATTATAAACTTTAAATCCTAGTATCTAAAAATATACTTCATATCCAATACTCTAAACCCTAATCCTAAGATATAAATAGAAGAGCACCGAAAAGGGAAAGGCGATTTATACTCTAATATAGACGAACATATTCAACTGGTATTCTATTTTCGTATCTGCTAACGAAACAAAACCTTTAAATTCGACAATACTAATTACTCTTTTGGTTTTCATATGTGTTTTCCTTTTATTTCTTTTTTAGCTTAAACATTCTCTACCACAAATATAACATCCAAGTTATCCGTTTTCAAATTGTCTCCTAATTATGTTTATGTTTATGTTTAGACCTTTTTGGGGGAAAAAAGAAACTTAAGGGACACGTCTAAACATCACAAGAGTCCATACAAATCAAGAAACAAACGTCTCAATTTTTAAAAATCTGTTTATTTTGTAATATATTCCATACCCTTTTTACGGATGTCCAGAGATCGTAACTTTTATTTTCTAATAAAATT
This sequence comes from Hibiscus mutabilis, assembly GCA_019671005.1. Lineage (NCBI taxonomy): Eukaryota > Viridiplantae > Streptophyta > Magnoliopsida > Malvales > Malvaceae > Hibiscus > Hibiscus mutabilis. The sequence continues at coordinate 41,336,966 of CM033737.1, forward strand.
ATGTAAAATTTAAACTCATATTCTTTTATTGAGAGTACAATATAACTTATCATACATTCAACATTTATTGGTTAAAACTTTATTTTTAACCTCAAGCCAAATTATAAATTTAAGTCAAACAAAATTTGAATCTCGGTATATTTTTTTGTTTAAAAGTATTCGACCTATTAGTCGACTAATTCGGATGTGGGGAGGACCCTCCTAGCCCAGTTTTCTTCATTTACAAAGCCATGATTCAAACTTCTAACTTTGCTTAATGAATCTAACACCTCATCCCGCTAGATAAACTAATTGTTGGTTGAATCTCGATATTTAAAATGCAGCATAACCAATTACCAGTTGGTCTAACACGAAGAGATGCTAGGTCCTTTAAATAAAGTCAGATTTTGAAATATTGACGTAGTGAATAGAGTAGCTCTTTTATCCGATTAATGAATCGAATACCTAATTGGAGCTAAATTTGCATGTTAGTGCATGAGATAGTATTTTTCTACGTGGTACGAACCCTAAATTACACAACTATATTATTCAAATTTTGTTTGTAATAAATTAATTACGTTTGAATCAGAGATTATTATTTTAATGCTTACAAACTTAACAAAAAAAGGGAGAAAGACGAAGATTGCCCCCGACTGGGTCTATAAAAGGTGAGGTGCAGCAAGCAGAGAATTCCCACAACAGAGGAAGCCATAGAGAGTTGATGATTCTTCGTTTTCTCTGTGTTTGATGCAGCAGAGAGGAAGAATTAACAATTTCAGATCAAGAACATTCTCAAGATGTCGTCTTGCCGTTGAGGGATTCTTCTTCTTCTTCTTCTCTTTTCATAGATTTTAAACCAAAAAAAAAGAATTTGTTTTCTGGAGATCTTCTTCTGCTGATATGGCCGCTAATGGTGAGATCACCAGTTCCATATATCATCTGTTGCAAAGCTTCTTCCCGCGAGAACTGAAATTAGAGACCAAAAGAATTAAAAAATGACTAATTTAATGGACATTTACTGAAACATTGAAAAAAATTGATAGGAAATGAACGGGAGGTTCAAAAGAAGTACTGGAAAGAGCACTCTGTTAACTTGACTTTGGAGTCTATGATGCTCGACTCCAAAGCCGCTGATCTCGACAAAGAAGAACGCCCTGAAGTAATTTGTTTCCCTTTTTCTTATTTATTTACTTGTTTTTCTTTGTTTTTGAGGTTTTGGGTTTCTAAATTTTCCTTGTTTTTTTATCCTTCAATTATTGTTTGGAATAGTTTTCTGGTATTTGATTGTTGATATACGCAGGTTCTGTCCATGCTTCCACCATATGAAGGGAAAAGAATTCTGGAGCTCGGAGCTGGCATTGGCCGATTTACTGGTGAATTAGCTCAGAAGGCTGGTCATGTTATAGCCTTGGACTTCATTGACAGTGTTATAAAGAAGGTGATTCCAATTCCAAACTCAACCTGGCTGAAAACTGTGTTAATTTGATATTTTTCACAAGGGGCCTGACTATGTGTTTTTTCCTCCTGATTGCAGAACCAAACCATCAATGGACATTATAAGAACATCGAATTCGTCTGCGCCGACGTTACTTCCCCGGCTTTGAAAATCCAAGAAGGATCACTGGACTTGATTTTCTCGAATTGGCTGCTCATGTACCTTTCGGATAAAGAGGTTATTTCAGTTATAAAACCTCCTGTTTTTGGTATGTTTGCAAGTTCATGTAGAGATTTGACACAAAGTGATGGATAACAACTTCTAGGCCAAACCTGGGTTGCTAAACTCTACCCTTTAAATGACCTTTTCTTCAACACGCTACAAGAGAAACTACAATCATAATCAAGTATTACAAATTTTACTTAAGAAATCACTGAATTACAGCCAATCAACCAGCACATAATTGGACAAATCCTACATAAACTTGGACCAAGCCCTGTCTTTGAGACTTAAACATTGGACATCAAGGTTCCAGACCTCCTACATGCCTGAAACACAAGATACACACAATTACTCACACAAACTGGTATATGTGAGATTCTTGGAGCGAATACCTTTTGCCTCTTCTTTTAAGTGACTGGTAATTTGGATTTCCATGTCTTACATGCTCTGCGTGTATCTTCAATATAATTTTCTTTCCCTCATAAATCATACTTTGGCTGGTACTTGTAAGGGATTTGGATTCACAAGTTAACAGTAGTGTTGATCATATTCCGTATAACACCATCGTTTAACTGCAGGTTGAGATTTTGGCTGAAAGGATGATGAAATGGTTGAAGGTTGGGGGACATATTTTCTTCAGGGAGTCGTGTTTCCATCAGTCTGGAGACAGCAAGCGAAAGAACAATCCAACTCACTACCGTGAGCCCAGATTTTACGCCAAGGTTTCCCTTTTATTATGAGGATTGAATTTTGCATTAGACAGAGTGAGCTTATCGTTTTTACCTTTCTAAACAAATGTTTGTCATGTATTTTTAATGCAGGTCTTTAAAGAATGCTATGAAACTGACAATTCTGGAAATCCCTTTGAACTTTCTCTAGTTAGCTACAAGTGCATCGGAGCTTATGTTAGGAACAAAAAGAATCAGAATCAGGTAAACCTTATCTCATTGATTATTATGTTTTCTTCTCCGAGTCTTGAGTTGATTTACTAACAAGTTGCAGTGTTGTGGTTGCATAATGACAGATTTGCTGGGTGTGGCAAAAAGTTAATTCATATAATGACAGGAGATTCCAGCGCTTCCTGGATACTGTTCAGTACAAAACTGATAGCATACTCCGCTATGAGCGCGTCTTCGGAGAAGGATATGTGAGCCCAGGAGGAATTGGTATCCCATTTCAACCTAATATTTGTATTTATTTATTAAAAATGAATTCTTGCACAAAATTAGAGAAAATAGGGAAAGGAAGATGAAACAATTTCTTTCGACATGCATGTTTAAACATGAACATTCTCCCTCTTAACTGTTCCAAAATTTAATATTACATACAAGAAGCTTTTTCTGGGATGTGTTTCTAGTAGTGGAATGGGTATTGGAGTATGATTTCCACGTCAAAAGTCTAGACTCTAGACATTATATCTAGCTATAGTGGGTTAATAGTAAGTATAGAATTGCTTCAAATATTTGTTTTTTCTATGTTTCTTTTATTAGCATAAGGTCCTTCCATAACTCCCTTTTGTTCCTCTGGCTTAGCACTTTCTTTTTGGTTCCCTTTTCTAGTCTAAAATGAAAATGGTTCTTGAGCAGAAACAACCAAAGAATTTGTGGGGATGTTGGATCTTAAGCCTGGACAAAAGGTTCTAGATGTTGGATGTGGAATTGGTGGTGGTGACTTCTATATGGCAGAGAATTTTGATGTCCATGTTGTGGGCATCGATCACTCCATAAATATGATATCTCTTGCTGTTGAACGAGCGATTGGACTCAAATACTCTGTGGAATTTGAAGTTGCTGATTGCACCAAGAAGACTTATGCGGACAACACTTTTGATGTTATCTACAGTCGTGACACCATTCTACACATTCAAGTAAGAGGATAGGATTATCTCATTTACCGTTTGTGAGGCTTATTTTTGTTGCGGATTTTGATATGTTTCGAGGCTTATGTTTGTGCCAATGTTGATAAATATCCTCGAATAATATTTAAAGCTCTAGAGATTTAGCTTAAGCATCAGTATGAGGATTGATTTCTACAATGAAAGCTGCTAACCTTAGGATATTTGCTCTGTTATTTCAGTTGGTTCTTTCATTCTTCTTCATTCTTCTATGAAGAAGAATGAAGAATTGTCTATCATTTGTGTTCTTGATTCATTTTGTCACTCTAACATTCTTTACAATAAAAATCGACTTTCAGGACAAACCTGCACTGTTTAAATCTTTCTACAAATGGTTGAAGCCAGGGGGTAAGGTTCTTATAAGCGATTACTGCAAAAGTTCCGGAACTCCATCACCAGAACTCGCGAGCTATATCAAGAAGAGAGGATATGATCTCCATGATGTAAAAGCATATGGCCAGGTATATTCGAAATAAATAATCAATTTTTGTTATCCATTTTATATACTTAGTGTTCTTTGTTTACAATTTCTGACATCATGAGTTGCCTTTTGCCCCCTTTTCTCTTTTCCATTGCTTGCAGATGCTCAAGGATGCTGGTTTCGATGAGGTTGTTGCAGAGGATCGAACTGATCAGGTTCGGATAAATCTGCCACTTTCTTCTCTCATCTTCTTTGTACTTGTGAAAATAATGAACTTTGTTGGTGCTCCCGGGCTAAATGAGAATAGTTTGCTTGTGCTTCAGTTCATAAAGGTTCTGCAGCGTGAACTAAACGAAGTTGAGAAGAACAAGGATTCATTCATCTCTGACTTTTCACAGGTGAGCGCTTCTATCATTTTAAGTAGGTCTTATTGATGCAAGGGTTGTTATAGTCCAATCCTTGATTAGTTAATGTGAGATCCTTTTTGCCCTCAACACCATGTCGAGGGCCGGTACAAACCCAGAACGGATTTCCGCAAGCCTGACCATTGTTAATGTAAGGATTGTTGAACTTCACCCCGGCGATTAGAGGTGAAGACTGTCCTCATAGTTTTGTCCTTTCGATAAGAGGCACTTCATGTAGTCATAGTTCAATTCTGGATCGGTCTCCATATAGATCGTTTTTCGCCCAATAAATCGATTGATTTTTCCTCCTCTTCTAATGGTGTACTTTATAATTGTTTGTGTAATTTTCAGCAAGACTATGATGACATAGTTGGTGGATGGAAGGCAAAGCTGATAAGGAGCTCAACAGGGGAGCAGAGGTGGGGGATTTTCCTAGCCAAGAAAAAATAATCCCAAAGGTTCAATATCTATTACTCTAGTGTGGGTTTCCCTTTGAATAAAACAAGGCAGATTAGCAATATGTAGCCGATAGGTGCAACCCATGAGCGGTTCCAACTCGGTACTGGCTGAGTTTGATGTTATGAACTCGGTTACTACCTTAGATATGCACTCTAAGGTTCCATCAGTATTCTTAAGTTTGCACCGTGTGCAGTGATGTATCTTTAAAACTTTCATGTATCTTTACCGTGAGCATATAAATATGTGATTGCTATATTATCTTCTACTTTTTCTTTCTTCCTAGAATGTTTGATGTCAACACTTTATATTCGACACAGATTCGGACATATATATGAAACATGATCTTTCAAATTATGAAAAACTAGAAAACGATTCGCATTGGTGTTTGAAGAACATAGCATGCTGTATCCTTGCCGCCGACGGAAGTGACATTTTCGATACCGAAACACGGAGGATCGGATTATGTTCACAGATAGATAGAGTAGTGGAAACATACACCAATCATAACCTACGTTAATAGTAACTAAACGGAAAAAAGAATGAATCAGAGAGAACAGGGAAGCAAGGAAACACATGAATCATCAATTTTACTGATCCAAGCCGTGTAATTTCAGTGATAAATGATGATATATTTTTTTAGGTGATCTGAATTAATATTACTATGGGGCCATATTAAAAATACTAAAAAATGAGAATTTCACCATTAAAACAACTTAATCAGATTAATAATGACCCTTCCATCAACGAGTAGATCACAACTGTTTGGAGTAGAAAAGAAGACAGTTTTTTTTCCTTGCCGACACTCCCCGGCAAATTTCAAGAAAAAGGGTAGCCACTCATTCCTTTTAATGATAAGGATTAAATTTGGTTTTACCATGTAATAGGACCCACGACCAACAGAGATGTATAGAGAAGGTAAAAAATTAAAGGATTAAACAAACAACAACAAAAAAATTGAAAGGATTAGAATTCAGGAGTTCCGATAAAAAAGAATAATGTTTATTTTAAAAGATTTGAGTTTAAATATTTAAATGTGTAAGGTATAATATATTTATACTCTAAAAGAAATAATATTATTGTTATAATAGACCGTTACGAACATCGAACATAAATCATACGAAAGATATGAAATTACGAAGAAAAACTCACCAGGTTTCGGTTGGGTTTACATGAAAGCTTGCTTTGAAATTGAATTTAGGAAGGACATGGTTTTGAAGCAGAGAGCCTCCAAGGAGGTGTTTTGGCCATTCTCCATCGATTTTGTGCAACTAGTTTGATTTGTAATTCCACAATATTTACAATTGGTTATAAAGTAAAGAATATACAATAGAATATTCTGAGTGGCTTAAATAATTAAGCTAGGCCCACTGGTTTGGGATCCCTTAGTATTAGGCTGCGTTTAGCATTACTTTTCAAATTAACTTTTGGTTCTAAAAGCTGGTTTGAGACCAAAAGTAATACTAAGCAGATAATTTTTGAACAAAAATTACGTTTGAAAAGTGATTCTCAACCCAAATCCAAAAGTTGAAATTTTTAGCTTTTATAGTTGGAAAAGTGCTTTTGGGAGTCAAATTACAATTTGAACCTTCATTTGCTATTGTTTTATTTATAATTTATAAACTTATATTTTTTACGAATACATAATTATATAATTCATTTATTAATATTTTATATTTTATTATAATCCAAAAGTACTTTTGAAAAGTGCTTTTCAACCCAAACATAAAAAATTAAACTTTTTATTAATAAAAATATTTTTATAATAATTTAAGCTGATATATTTCATATATTATAACATTAAAAAATTTGAATACCATTGATATATATATACATACACATATATATAACTTACAATATCATGTCCAAAATGGTCATTTATCTTCTTAAAAGTACTTTTTAACAGCAATAATACCAAACACTAAAATCTTACAACCAACTTTTTAAAATTCATTTTTAAAATCTCTTTCTGACAGCACTTTTAAAAATTACTTTTCAAAAGCAATGCTAAACTGGCCCATAGTAACCTTTTATATTATTATTATAAAAAATTCCCAATGGGGCTTAACCTAACTTTTTTTTTTTCTTTTTATTATCAATTATTTATGGGTTATATTTTGATTATAAAAAAATTACACAATCCTTCATATTTAAATTATAAAATTTAAAACCTAAATCTCTAGTTCTAACACCCTAAAATATAAACCTTAAACTTTAAACTCTGACCAAAAACCTTAAATTTTATACCCTACAACCTAAAACCCTAAAGCCTAAACTACGACTTAAATCTCTAAACTCTAAAATTAAAATACTTATTACACAAGCTTATGTATCAAAATATTTTTTATATGTATATTAGTTTGTATATCGGTGGTTCTAGAACTTGTCGTTCTTCTCTGGTGTTTCTCCTGTTTTGTTTTTGTTGCTCTATGTTTGTATTTGTATGTTGTTTTAATTTTCATTTTGTAATGAATTAATTATAATGAAATATAAAATCTCTGGGGATATTATTTCTTTCAACCACTTTGAATCTGGTCTAAATCAAACGCACTTTTAGTGTTTTTCTCTACTATTATCTAAGTCATAGGGTATGAATAATTGTATTCACTCCTAGTTTCAAAACGCAAACCCTAAAAATTAAAATTATTTGTGTCCAGGTAAAACAACACAAATAATATTTTTTCAACTCTTATAAAATTTCTGTAACATCCTAAAACTGATTTAGAGTAACTGATAAATGTAGGAGCCACATTCGGGTTATAAAAACGGCCCATAAATTTAATGGTTTGTCTAATAGTGCAACATGAGTTACGGTCACAGTTAGAGGTATTTAAAAATACCCAACCCAAGTGACCTGACAACCCAAATTTAAAAAATAAGTATTTCTTTAAAAAAATTACATGATTCCGACCCGAGATTTTTCCAGGTTAGTTGGGCTGGGTTTGGGCTAAAAATTTTGTGTATCTGGGTACCCGACTAGTACTTTTATAATATATATTTAATTTTAAATTATATTTTTATTTTAGGTTCTTAATATTTTTAGCCTAAAATTAAATTTAAACCCCAAATTCTTTTTATGGTTGTATTTTTTTTTGAAAAACAGTTTTTATATTAAATTGAGAAAAATAATTGAAATAACTGATTGAAAGAACGGCAAATAATTGAATGTTTGTATTTTAAGTTCTTTGTTTGTTTGTTTTTTTTTTAAACAGTTTTTATATTAATGTTTGTATTATTTTTTGTTTGGAAAACAGTTTTTATATTAATTTGAGAAAAATTATTGCAATAACAAATTCTTTCTAAGTTACTTCAGTACATACCGCTTGAAACTTGAAAGGGGCATGCACCTTCAGCTGACCATACTTGTTCGGATCAGTTCTGGAAGGGAATCTGAGAACTTTTAAATATTTTTTCTTTAAAATTAATTTTTAAATTTTATGTGTTTTTTTTAAAAAATTTAGATTTAATAAAGAATTAAAAAAATATGAACCAGGTACCCGATGCTCTATTTTGCGGGTACCCGGTAGTCGCAAGCCGGGACACAGGCCGAAAAATATACTATCCGAAGAACCGAGTATCCGGATTTGAACAACCCTAGTCACAATTTTCGTTTAGAGCTGGTCTTTGTAATGAAAGTGAATTAAAAAGTTCAATGACCGTATCGAAAACAAAGTAAAAGTTTAATGACCGTAATGAGAGTTTAATAAAATATTTTTTAAAGTTAATGTGTCACGTCATCTTTTTTAACTACAATTGACGACGGTGGCCATAATAAAAATGAATTAAAAGTTCAGTGACTATGTTACAAGTTTTAAAAGTGTAGTGACTGTATTGCAAGTGTGATAAACATTTAGAGACTACTAGTGTAGTTTATCCTATAGTTTATTTCCAAAACCCTAATTAGCTATAAAGCCGAGCTATATATAGTTGTCATTCACCTTATCCCTAGTCGCGACCGAGATTAATATTTTAATATATATATATATATATATATATATTTCCTTAAAATTAACTTCAAATGATTAATTCGATTATGTATTATGAACTTTTAAATTTTATGTGATTTTTTAATGTTTTTAGATTTAATAAAAATTTTAAAAAATGTGAAACAGATACTCGATGTCCTATTTTGCGGGTACCTAGTAGTCGCGGGCCGGGACATAGGTCGAAAAATATACTACCCGAAGAATCGGGTTCCCAGTTTTAAACACCCTTAGTCACAATCGTCGTTTGGAGCTGATCTTTATAATGAAAGTGAATTAAAAAGTTCAATGGCCGTATTGAGAACAAAGTAAAAGTTTAATGATCGTATTGTGACCATAATAAAAACGAATTAAAAGTTCAGTGACTATGTTACAAGTTTTAAAAGTTTAGTGACCATATTGCAAGTGTGCTAAACGTTTAGAGACTACTAGCGTAGTTTATCCTAAAGTTTATTTCCAAAACCCTAATTAGCTATAAAGCCGAGCTATATATAGTTGTCATTCACCTTATCCCTTCTGGAACCCTTCAGTCTCGCATTTTCGCTTGAAATCCCTAATAGCCGCCGTCGGCTCCAAAACGCCTTGAAAAATGGCCGGTGAAGGATTAGTTCTCCGCGGCACCATGCGCTCCCACACCGACATGGTCACCGCCATCGCCACTCCCATCGATAACTCCGACATGATCGTCACCTCCTCACGCGACAAATCCATCATCCTTTGGCACTTAACAAAGGACGAAAAGAATTACGGCGTCGCTCGTCGTCGTCTCACCGGTCACTCTCACTTCGTCCAAGACGTTGTCCTCTCTTCTGATTCTCAGTTCGCTCTCTCCGGTTCCTGGGACGGCGAGCTTCGTCTCTGGGACTTAACCACCGGAACCTCCACTCGTCGATTCGTCGGCCACACCAAAGATGTTCTTTCTGTTGCGTTTTCCATCGACAACCGTCAGATTGTTTCGGCTTCTCGCGATCGGACTATCAAGCTTTGGAATACGCTTGGAGAATGCAAATATACAATTCAAGAAGGTGACGGTCATACCGAATGGGTTAGCTGCGTTCGTTTCAGCCCAAGTACTCTCCAACCCACCATTGTTTCAGCTTCGTGGGACAAAACTGTTAAAGTTTGGAACTTGTCCAACTGCAAGCTTCGTAACACATTAGCCGGGCACTCCGGCTATGTGAATACGGTGGCGGTTTCTCCTGATGGGTCTTTGTGTGCCAGTGGCGGCAAAGATGGAGTGGTTCTGTTGTGGGATTTGGCTGAAGGGAAGAAGCTTTACAGTCTTGATGCGGGTTCGGTCATTCACTCGCTTTGCTTTAGTCCTAATAGGTACTGGCTCTGCGCTGCCACCGAGAACAGTATCAAGATCTGGGATTTGGAGAGCAAGAGCATTGTGGAGGACTTGAAGGTTGATCTTAAGGCCGAGGCTGAGAAGTCTGATGTCTCTGACACCGGCAACAAGAAGAAGGTAATAATGCTTTCTTATCCTTACTGCTCTATAGTTTCTGTTGATTTCATCTTAATCGTTTTTTGGGGATGAATATAATTGATTAACAATTGTATATGACTGATTTTATGTTCTGAAATGTGAACTGAACTTAACTCATACATGGGAATTAGGCTTGGCTGCTTGGTCAATACCATTTTGCCATGAATTTTTTTTATTAAAGCAAGTGGTTTAGTTACCTGGTACATATGTACTTTACCAGATTTATATTTTTGTTTCTCGAGCATGTAACTACTCAGCTTTATCTTGTTTGCAGAATCGTCTTTCTGGTGTTATTTTCTCTTTACACATGATACATATTGCGTAGTCTACTTGTTAAATCATAAATAATCATGTTTCATTCATATGATTTTTATTGTTTCAAAACATGCTACCTTATAGTAGTGCTTTAAGGTAGACATGGTAGAATTTGTACCAAGGATCTGCTTTCGCCTCAAGTTGTGATGTACAACTTTGAGAAAATGGTTTGCATAATTAAGGGTTTGATTTATTGGTTGTCACTTGTGCAGAATTTGGTTTAAGTTCATTAATTGGCATTCTCAGTTAGGATAATGATGGAAATATGTTCATTGTTTTAATGTGGTGGATATTGTAGGATATATACTGCACAAGCTTGAACTGGAGTGCGGATGGAAGCACCTTGTTTAGCGGGTACACTGATGGTGTAGTCAGAGTTTGGGGAATTGGTCGTTACTAGATACACTTGCCTTGCCTTGCCTTCCTTGAGTTCCAAAGCTTTTTAAGATTGTTTCAAATGTCGAAGGATGTTCTGTTTATCTTTTATGTTGTTGGATATTGAGGTGTTGACCTATTTATTCTATTTGGGTGGTTGTTAAGTTAATATATTTAATCCCTCGAGTCTTTTCACTTACTGCTGTTAAGTTTGAAATAATCGGAGTATGTTCATCCTAGCTTTGTTTCTTCCATTTTAAATCTGGATTTAATCCCTTTACCATTCTTTTGAATTTGATACAAAGAGATTTTGAGGTAATGCGTTTCATCGGCTTGTTTCTCATCAATCATATTGTCATTATCTTCTTCTAGTGTTATTCCTTGCTCTGTTTTGTTAATTTTCATAGGAATTAAAACTATCATTAGACTAAGTTGTCTGTCAATGGCCTCTACAGTATGATCCGTTGGGGACCTATAAGTGATTGTTTGCCTTCTTGAACTAGACACAACTACATGTGTAAGGTAGTTGAACCATAAGTCTTTCAAATTTGTGTTTTTAGGACATTACATTACTGGTGGTACCCGCTCTAGATTGTCATATGGATTGTGTTGATTTTTGCAAATGGTTCATCGGCAAGTGGTTTTAAATGGCATTTGTTGTTAAGATGATTCATCGGCCGACCCAAAAGATCGTGTTGTTTGATCAAACATATAGTATTGGTTATTCTCTACTTGTTGAACTTGGCTGTATTTGTTCTGCCGTTTGTCCCTTCTAATTTTTAATTGGTTAGATATTGAAATGGCTGAATGCATAATTTGACCCCTTAAGTATATCATTTTTTCATTTGGTATCTAAATCTTTTTGTTAGGTCTCATCATGATTTCCAAAGTATTTCTTTGTTATAGTTCACTCCAACACCCAACAGATGATAAAAGAAACTAGTTCCAATGAAAACATGCCCAAGTGTGTAACGGATGTAGGAGTAATAAATAAAACTTCCATTGGGTACATATTCTCAATCAATGATCTCCCACCCAAGTGTTGGCTCCGTCGAGGTTTCTCCTTTTGACTAGAAACTTAAGTTGGGGTCATGATGAAAGTACCAGAAAAATTCACTTTTGTTCCCGGCAAAAACTGTTCCAAAAATACTAGACTCGCATGGAAACCAGATCATCTCCTACCTCGTCAAACCATCTCACGTCAGATTGGTTTTGCTTAATATTTTGGTCCTACTCAAGACAACCTGTGCGGGCACAGTTCTTTGTCAACACACACTAGCAAATGTTGGAAGACCACACTGAAAACTCGGAAACTCAAACTGATCGCGATGGACATACCGGAACTCCTCATGGGTCAATAACTGCATCCACTACCGGAGAAAAGTTAAATTATCTTACAATGGCATTGCATATTTGGTTAGTGTTGTAAGTTAGTTCAGTCGTTTCCATAAACAGACTACACATTTTGCAGCAATGGAACAAAACGATATATTGCAGTCGTATGGTTTGCTTTTTCTAAAATTAATAGGAGATATATTATGGGATATTGTATTTCTTTCTTATTTTTCAAGTATTGGTGTTACGAAAAAAGTAAGAAGCAATATGGTGTAGTGCAGCATAGAATACAAGGCCATGGCACCATACTCGTGAGCTTACATGGACATTTTAATCTCTAGCGTTTGGTCTTGCCAGTCCACGTATAAACTTGTGTACTAAAGGTTTTATTCGTATTATATTCGAGTTTTGATCTCATCTTGAGTTGTCACGTTAACAGTGTAGGCGAGGATTCCGAGCTAACTACGACAAGTCCTAGAAGCACAGAAACACCAACATCGATCAGCAAAGAGAAAGCCGAGAGCCTTTACAAGTTCTCAACGTCGTTAGGAAAGTTCGAAAGCAACTTGCCTAGTCACCACCCAAGGCACCAATAGGATAACGGCAGCTGGCACTTAAGTGGACTGCAAACAGCCAAACACCCTATAGATAAGGGGGCACTTGATATTTGGAGACACGCCATCATCAGTCCAACAGTAACTGGGCAACAACTCCCTTACATTCTAAAGTTTTTCTATGGTTGGTCGGATTGTGTCCCGGAAGGAAAAACCTTCAGTGCACACTGACCCTATTCTTCCACTTCCAGTTTCAAGAATACCAAGAGGCCCGATTGGACCGAAGGGATTTTAAACTAGACGACTCCCTCACACAACACCGCATGTACCTCGCCCTGCATGGAACCAAGAGGTTCGTGAAGACCGAAGGTCCGCAAAGCGCAACCCCCCGCCCCAACTTGCTAAGATTAAGAGAGAGAGAGAGAGAGTACAAGAAGATGGTGCAGCTTAGTTAACAGTTAATAGTTCACTAATGATATGCAGTTAAATTAATCTAAGACTGCAGAATGCATCATAAAGAAATTGAACCTTGCAAGATAATGAAACCCAAATGGCTTCTTTTTGTTGTATAAAATACCCATATGAGATGGATCATAGAAAGCTCCAAGGATAAATTCCAGATTCAATTACCTGATCACAAGAAATTTGTGCAGAGAAAATGGTAATTAGTGTTTCATCATGCTCAACCTGATAACCTTCATCTTTAACTTCATGAGATCGCACAATTAGATATGTTAATTGAGCAAAAAAGGTCACCAAAATCAAACACCAATTCCTAACTTTACACTACAGTGGCACACAAGCTAATAGATAAACTCCAAGATTATTGTCCTTCAAAAAAAGATCCGTTACGTCTGAACTGAAGATCCAAAACAATCAAATAAAGACTATGTCCCTCGATAAAAGGTAGAACTTGGTTAAAAACATAGAGTATTTACAATTTTAAATGGCGAAAAATAGCAATATTTATGACAGCAAATAAAAATTTTCAACTTTACAACATAGCAACATACAAGATTCTAAAATAGCAACAATCAAGCAAATATGATCAAATAAAATGTACTAACCATCACACATGCAGGAAACTCTGATGAGTGTTCTGAACTTAAAAAAATTGAACTAAACCAGGGATGGAAAGGTTCTCTACCAATAAGTACCTATTTGACCAGCAACCACATCTTGCAAATATTCAATTATAAATGACAACTGCTAAAAGATAATGATGGAATGCTCCAAAAAATAAGACTATATCAGGTAAAAGAATTAATCCACCAGACATGAGATAATGCTCCAAAATGAATTGGCAATAAGTAAAGAGTATCAAAACAAACCCAACAATTTCCCCAATGCCGGATAACATTGCTCAACAAAGTTTTATGTCACAGAATGCTAACAGCTAAAACAAGACAACACCAGGACAATATATATATATAACCAACATATGGCAAGTGGAGGAGATTGGCCAACAAAAATCGTAACAAACAACAAATAGATCAATAAATCTGCCCTTGATACCAAGTTAGGCATCCACACCAATAGGGAATAGATTTAGCTATGAAAATCTCAAACATAACCAACATAAAATAACACCAAATATCAAATAAGGAGAAAATGGAACGAGCAAAAAGGTACCACATTACATATATTATAAAAGCATAAGGTATTTCTGTCTAGAAAAGTAACTTCCAGCATTTGGTGTCTCAAAATTGAGATATTTTAAGTGGAAGGTCAAAAAGCAATTTAAATCAATAAAATGAACATCAAATCAAAAAATAAAAGAGAGAGAGAGATTATTTTATTCACATAATTTAGTACAAAGAGTAATGAATCCTGAAAGCAAGCAATTAAAGCCCTTCATCTATACCTCTTGAGAAAGCCCATTCAATTTTGACTTTCACAGAAAGTCAATGATTAAATATTAACACTAAAAGAATGCATTAATACAAAACCACCCAAACTCCCAACAAGCTTGAAAACATTCAGTTAATACCAGCCCATTTCTTAAAAGCCTGAACATGCTCAAGCCTCTTACCTTGAGCCTCAGTTCTAGCTTTCGATGCTTTTAAGCTCCTATAAAGATTCTTATGGAATTTTAGATATTCATTCTTGTACATCCATATGTCAATATACATGTTACACTTGTTCATATAACCAATGACCTCCATCACTCTTTCAAAGTATCCACCTCGAAGAAAGTTGAGTAGCAAAAACTCATGCAAATCACTACTCACGGTTAAGGTCCTACTCTCGATGAGCCTCTTCATGTCGCCCCATAGAATGGTAATATCACGGTACATTTCTAGAGAAGAATACCCACATACCAGATACATAAAAGTATGTTCAGTGGGTTGGATTTTCATCTTTTGCATTCTTCGGTATATATTCAGAGCATCTCCCATCATTTTAGCCTTGGAAAAGAAGTAAATAGAAGAGTTCAATTCGTAAGTTATAGCAGATATTGCTTTCTCTGAGTCACTTACTTCTTGAACAAGACATTTAGACAAAGTTGGTTGACAGATAGAAGACGCTTCCTTTATGCAAAGAGAACTTCTACCAACATTTGCTGCCGCATTTTTGCATATAACACTGTTGTTGGCCACATTTATGACAAAACCAGCCTTCCTTATTTGTTTTAGCAGTACATTCCCCTCCCTAAACATATTTCTTTTATGATAAGCCGTCAGGAGTGCTTCATATGCACTACAACCTAAGGGATCCCCAGAAGATTCCATGTCATCCAAAATGTCATGAGCAATCTCCATCCAGCCTAATGAAATGCATGCGTCTATCACGTCAGATAACAAACTTGAATCTAACTCCTTTTTTAAGCCGAATAAAAACTTTGACAGCTCATTGATCTTCCCATGCCTTTTATAACCGTTAATGAGCTTGGACAGAGCCCTATTAGAAGGAAGAAGTTTCTTATCCCTACAAAAAACAAGATCTGATTTGCCTTCAGCTTTCAGAGCAGAATCATTTTGCTGATGCTCAGGCATAATTTGTATCATTAGTCCATTCCTGAGATTCTGAGATCCGATGGGAACAAAACAAGGCTTCTGGTAACCCTTCCCAGAATCTTTCATAGGATGGGATTCCCAAGATCTATTCATGCCCAACAGAAGCTCAGCAGCAGCTTCAATGTCATCAAACTTAAAATGCAAGCTTAACAAACATTCGAAGAACTGCCGATAATGAGAAACAAAAGCCACCGGTAAAGTTGCAACATGATCTTTAAATTTCTTCAACTCATCCCTCTGGCCATTTATTTCATGGATTTGTGCAATGATAATGATTGAGTGTGCATCAGCAACAACCCCGGTTTGCGACATCAATTCTATAATTTGTTGACCTTTCAACGATGATGCAAATCTAACACAAGAATCGAGCACAAGATTAAAGATCATTGTATCAGGTTTCAGCAAGTTTGCACAATGCCTTTTCCCCGAGCAAAATCTTATATAATAGTCACAAATCTGAATCAACAGATTGGACGCTATACATGTTCCAACCTCTGTCTTCACCATATGCAGAAATAGCAAATGCAATACGTTCATTGGGGGTAGTATCCCTTTTTCCAGCATCAATCTAAGAATCATAGATAAAGGAATGGGCATCTGAGCTCTTGCTAATGAAAGAACTAATCTAGTCAACATGTCAGGATGAAGAAGATTCGATTTCTCTTTGAGGACCATCATAACCAAATCACAAGCTTTCAGTAGCCAATGAGGGCTGGACGAGTAGGATAGTTGAGTGATGAACCTACTAACAAGCAAATGGCTAGGAAAACCGTACAACCTTTTAAAATCATTGAAAGTTTCCCATGCTTCATCCAGTTTGAGATCCTTCAAAGCATTTTCAAGCTTTGTCAACAAAACTGCATGAGAAGAACCTTCCCAACTTAACCTTTTCACGCATGTAGAAGGACAAAAGAATCGAAGTCTGCATATAAAGCCAGGTCCTTCATACCCACCAGAAATTTTGCCAAGGAAAAACCTGGTTTCATGATTTGAATTCAACCCAACAAGGAATCGGGTAGAACTGTAACTAATGAAACAAGGGTTCACAAATATCTTCCTTGTCAATTTTAGTGCCATTTTTAGATAAATGGCAATGACAAACAACCTGCACCAAACCCAGGTTAATTTTCATTCATTAACACATAAGAAGCATAAAAAAGGCCCAAAATACCATCAACAAAAGCAAAGTTTGTCTATGGATACACAAATTCTATATATGCCTGATTTTATAAGACCCAAACTATTAAAAAAAACAAAGGAAACAATGAGATGACATCAAAAGGTAACCAGCGGGTTTCACTTTATCCTCTACTTGTTTGCAATTTGAAAAATGGAAGTAGTTAGAATGCTCCATTATTTGAAAGAAAACAGGCAAATTACTCACCGAGTTTCAAATAGGGGCGGCGCAGCCTCTATTTTACGGTACCACCGGTGAAGAGCGGAATAACGGCGTGAACAAATTTCACATCAATAGCAGCAGATCCCGGCCGCAAATAGTAGAAGTGTCAGGTATTTCCGCTATACCCAATAGCTTATATAAAAAGAAGCAGAGAGTGTAGGAGATGAACAAAGAGATTACCTTGGTTTGAGTACTGTGTACCCTGTTTTGTTTTGGTGTTCAGACTGACCCTTTATTTTATAGGAAAACTCAAAAGCTCCCGACTCTGATACAAATCTACAAGTCAAGTTTTCAATTTTTACACCCTGTTTTAACGGTTTTTCCAATTTGATATCGAATGTTTATTGAGACATTACATAAAATCAGATCCCGTCTATTAAAAAATTATGACAAAAAAAATTAGAATTTTTACTCAAATATAGCTTTAGTTTTTTCCTCAAAATATGATCATTCTTATTTTAATTCTTTAAATATTGTATTTGCTATGGTACTCTAGAAGTCGGATTCTGTTGAATCCGTGTTTTTCTAAAAAAGTCTAAAAAGTGCCTAAAGTCAGATCTTTCTGAACCAGTTTTTAGGGTTTTTTTAGAATTTACTGTTTAAATTTAGATTCTGTTGAATCCGACTTTTAAGGTATTGTAGCAAATGCAATATTTCGAAAATTAAAATGGGAAATACTGTATTTTTGAAAGAAAAAAAAATCTAAAACAATATTTATAAAATTCCTCCAACAAGATCACATCTCTATTTATTTTTTAATATCAGATAAAAAATAAAATAAATATATTAAAATATTCAATAATTTAGTTGCCTTTTCCCTCATCAACCGAGACCCTCGATCGATCTCTGAAGTCTGAATTGCTCAAAATACCACACCATCCACCTTCATCATCCACCATTTTCTAACCAAAATCAATCCCCTTAATCCAGAGGCTGAGCCAAATTTGAGTTTGGAGAGTAAAACATAAATGTTTAAAAATGTGAGTAAATTAAAAAATAAACCAATTTATAAAGAAATTTATATAAAAGGATAAAGTTAGAAAAAAATCTTTAGAGGTGGGGTCGTCACTGCCTCGATCACCATCTGGGTATCCATGCCATGCGAATCATCTATCCCATAACTCCCGATACCAGTAAGCAAAGTCACAATCAACCATCATGCAAACAGTAGTAGGAACCGAAAAAGGACAAAGTTTTACCATCACATTTCAGCAATCCAAACGGTAGTCCGTAAGATGACATACCTTGAAAAAAAAGGAGATACATATCATGAATGGAACTCTATCGAATGGTTGATGACACGTTGAAAAAAGTCGAAAAAAACAAGGCCTTTTGAAGTTTTATAGTTGCTTTTGAAAAAATCAACCAGAAAAGAAAAAGATACAAGGAGAAAATAGGTAGGAATCGTTTGACAAACAAAAATTTTCTTTCTTTTTCATTGATATATGGACAGAGAAAATATCATTGGTATAGGAACTTAAAAAGTATTTTTCCTATATAAACTTTCAATTTCTTTGTTCCATGCTAAGTTTGAATTTATATTTGCAATTTTAAAATCATTACATAAACTAAATAGCTAAAACCAAAAGGACAAAACATCAACATGAAAAGTCTGGCATAAGTGAAATATTGGTGGTGGCGCACAGGAGACAAAGCAGACGAAGTGGTGGCCATTACCAAGCTGCTTTTGCATAGAAGAAAACCAAAGCTAAAGAGAAAAAACAGAGGAGAAGAAGAAGAAAAAGTTAACATGTCGGATGTTAACGAGAGTGACCATAATGAAAATGAAATAAAAGTTTAATGATTATATTGCAAGTTTTAAAAGTTGGTGATCACAATGAAAACACTTCAAAAGTTTGGTGACTATTTACGTAATTTATCCTAATAAATAAGGTGGCCGGCAAGGACTGCCGAAACCATCCAAGGTATCAACGTAAGGAAACTGACATGTTGAATGTAAAATAATTTCAACTACTTTTAATATTCTAAACAGATCAGACAAAACCCTTTTGAATCAATCATCAACCATGGTTATGGTTATGGTTATGGTTATGGCATCTGCTCTTCACATCACTTTCTAACAAGCCAATCAAAGTCTCTCAAAACAAAACCCAGCAAATGTTCTCTCAATCGGGCATTTCTTTTTACCCTTTTAAACCCCTTAAATCCCAGCTGCCCATTTGCAATCCGTATGTCAAAAATTCAATGCAAGTCCAAGTTCCTTCTTCTGCAACAAATTTTGGGTTCAAGAATCTGTTGGAAACTTTCATGGTGGAAGTTCATAAAGCTGAGAACAGACCATTTAATGTGCCTTTGATTGCTCCTTTTACCATAGCCACCTCCAGGCTTGATAAGGTGGAGAACGTGGCCGTCAGGATTGAGCTGAAAAATGGATGTGTTGGTTGGGGTGAGGCTCCGATTCTGCCTTTTGTTACGGCAGAGGATCAGCCTACTGCCATGGCTAAAGCCAAGGAGGCCTGCCAGATGCTCAAGACTTGCTCTTTCATGACTCTTAGGGCTGTACTGGGGGAAATTTGTCATCTTTTGCCTGGACATCAGTTTGCTTCAGTGAGTTTGTTTCTTTTCCCTGTTATGGAGTTTTGGGGTCTTTTCTTTCGTCTCTAGACTAGGGGTGCAAACAATTAATAAGTTATATTAGAAATGTAAGTTATATTAGAAATGTAAGGGTGCGAATTTACATAATTTGAGGGGATGAGAAATTAGATTGTGAATAAAAATTGAAAGGAAATATCTAAAGTAAAGGGGTATTTAAATTTTTTAAGGGGTGCCCCAACACTCTCTCGGTCCATCCCTGCTCTAATCCTCTCTGGTTTTTGGTTATTGACCAAGACAAACTAAGATTTGAGTGAAGTAAAGATTCAGGTGACACAGGTAATTAGTTGTTTGGACTTTAACTGCTTAATAACTTGGATGATATAAGTTTTCTACACTATGCTTGGTGAGAAAGTGTTTATCAAGGATAGTGGCAATCTAAGGAATAAGCAACTGCTAACTTCCATACCCAATGAAATACTAGAAATGTTGCTGGCTTACTTTACTTGCTTGATCCTTCCTTATTATTCCCTCCCTTGTGGGACGGTGAAAGGTTTTCGGAACTCTGTGTTCCGCTGTTGCTAATATATTAAGCCTTTAGGGCTTTGAAGAATTTAAAGATGGTATTCCAGTTTAGTATGCAACTAGTTTCAACCGAGCATGCATTTTCTACTACTAATGGATCATTATATGTCAATAAAACGTGTAGGAGTCGGTCTCACCACATGTATGCACGACTTATTTTAGAACATAATGACTTGTTGCTGGCTGCACATTGCCTCTAAACATCTGAAACATGTGTGCCTTTTGTTTTTTGGTCAAAATAGATTATATTTGTATGGCCACAAATGGATGATTACTTTCAATTCCATCTTTTAGTTCTTGTACATGAAAGGGTTTTTCCTCTGTTAGAGTGTTCATGCAATAAGTTAGGGAAATGATATGAGAAAGAGAAAGAGAAAGAGAAAGAGTGAGAGTGAGAACCTGCGCCTGTCAAACATACACATTTTGATTTTCAGTTTCTTCTTTGAAGTCTTATGCATTGGAGACTTTCCCCCCTCATTGGCCATTGTTGCACTTGAAGCTGAGGTCTATGGACGACGAACACAGACACTTTATATCTCAGTTCAGTTCTTAATTTCCTTGGCCTAGAGGGTTTAGTATCTCTCGTGTACTGTTCAAACAATTGAAGGTTGGGATGAGAGTTTAGTCAGACACATGCATGTCCAAATTACAGTTTACTCGAAGATTATAGTTTTCCTCCATCTTGTTTCATTTGATTCTTGTAATAAGATGGTTTTTATGTGTTTCATTAGACTGTTCTTGCAACTGAAGGTTAGGGCAGGAGTTGAGATGGCATTGATCGATGCAGCTGCTAAGAGCATTGGTGTACCTCTATGGAGACTATTTGGTGGAGCTTCAAATACAATAACCACAGATATAACAGTTCAGTTTCTCTCCCTTCATAATTTTCAGTTTACTTCCCCTTTCATCTTTCAAGAGCACAGCTAAAAATTTGCAGAAATCGCCTACTTTAGCTGATAGTCTCTTCCACAATTTTCAGTTTCTATCTGTCACTCCAGCCTTCTATATCTGCAGATTCCTATTGTTTCCCCAGAGGAAGCTGCTGCATTAGCTTCAAAGTATCGCAAACAAGGATTCAAAACTTTGAAGCTCAAGGTGGGAAAGAACCTGAAAGCTGACATTGAAGTTTTACAAGCAATACGTTCCGCCCACCCTGATTGTTCATTCATTCTGGATGCTAATGAGGGATATAGACCTGAGGAGGCTATTGAAGTTCTTGAAAAATTACATGGTACAGTATAAAAGAAAAGGAGTTAAAGATTATGCAAAATGTGTACTAGCTATGGCAAAACAAGCACAAAGCAACAAATTATTTGCTTTTGCATGATAACAAATTTAGATATTTGTAACATTCTCTATTATGAACAACATTTCAGAACTCCGCTTTCATTTTTGGAAATCTTAAGCCTTTTCCTTTTCTTTTCACGGCAGAAATGGGAGTGACTCCTGTTCTTTTTGAGCAGCCGGTTCATAGAGATGATTGGGAAGGTCTTGGTTGTGTTAGTCATTTCGCAAAAAGCAAATACGGGGTATCTGTAGCTGCAGACGAGAGCAGTCGAAATTTAGCTGATGTTAAGAAAATAGTGCAGGGAGAACTTGCAGATGTTGTAAACATTAAGCTTGCTAAAGTTGGAGTCCTTGGTGCTCTTGAAATTATTGATCTGGCCAGGGCATCAGGACTAGACCTCATGATTGGTGGCATGGTGGAAACCAGGTTGGCCATGGGCTTCGCGGGACATCTTGCTGCCGGCCTCGGATGTTTCAAGTGAGTATCATCATTCTTGTTAAAGAAATGACGACCCTAATGTCAACTCTTGTAAATGCGGCTTTTCTTCTGTTTTATAAGTCTGATTAGTTGTTTCAAGTTTTAACCTGAAGACATGCTGTGCAGATTTATTGATTTGGATACTCCCCTTCTCCTGTCTGAAGATCCAGTTCTTGAAGGATATGAAGGTATTATATCATACTTCTGAAGTTATGATACTGAATTCGACATCCGACCGTGTTTGATTTCTCGTGACTAGGTCTCGGAGCTGTTTACAAGTTCACGAATACTGCAGGCCATGGTGGTTACCTTCACTGGGAAAATGTCACATGGTAAGCCCCTAGTTCACATAATTTGTTGTGAAATGTGCTTGGAAACCCGACAAGAAGCTATAACTAATTGCTGATATTAGTTATTAGGCCATTTCTGGTTTTTGTTGTTTGAAAGCCTATGAACCATTAAACTGGTGGAAACATTATGGCAAACAACAAATTTAGTAACCCAACTATTACCGAGTTTCTGTTTTGGTCACTGATTTTACATTTTTATTCTGAAATAGTCACCAGAACCTCTGTTAACACTTAACCGCCGGGTCAAGCTATATAATTCTTGAAAACAATTAACTTGTCTGCAAGACTAGATAATATTTTGGTAACTAAAAATAAAGCATTATATCACTAACAATGTCACTTTACTTGCAGAAATTGTAATATTGGTGGCCTTATCTGTGTTGGAATTTTGGACAGTGGCAATTATGGAGAGTATTCTTGTTAGAGTGGAAAGACAGACTATCATGTTGTAAGGGAAACTTCAATAACAGTTTGGGATGTTCAGATTGAGGATTGTAAGATTTTTCACTTTGTTTCACAAGACGTAACATTTAATGTTAAATAAAAATTAAAAAAAGTTATTAAGTGAAAGTTGAGTATGAAAATAAAGAAAAAAATTAAGATAATAATAAACAAAATGTTACAAATTTTCAACTGATAAATAATTAAATAATGATGTAAGCTCTATATTTAATTTTAAACGTTTAAAGGCTTCATTTAATGTTGCTTCAATCTCGTACTATAAATAATGAACTGATAATCATTATCAAATCATCCATTTCCGAAAAGAAAAGTTTTCTTGATACTTTTATAACCTTTAAAAGAATGTTCGAGTAATGTTAGTCTAGTTGGATGAGTAATGAATTGGTAGATTATTTAAATAACATATAAAGTTTGGATCTTAGTTTTGTGAATAGAGCAAACTAATTTGGAAAAGTAGCATTTATAATGTTTTTATCGTACTTGATTCGAATTAGTTAATCAATAGTTATTCAAATACAAGGCAAAGAATATCTCAATGACACTGCTCTATTTGTCACCTTACCATCCAAAAATTCACTTACATGCATGGAATGGGGGAAGTACCTACAAACAAAGAGTTTATCTTACAAAACTCAACGAGTTACTCTAATAAAAAAAAGATAATGTTCATATTAAGAATTTCAAGTTCGAGTACCTGTGTGCAAGATATGTGCCCTTATCAAGGGTTAAAGAAAAAATATGAACATATACTATCATGATTAATTTCGGATAAGTCCAGTGACACATTCACCCTTAAATAAAAGAACTAAAAACCCAAAACTGTAATGGTAAATGAAATTGAAGAAGCAGGGACAATGAAGCCTAAACCAGGGAGCAGAAATCACAGAAGCCTAAACTGCCACGTGGTCCTCTAAAAATGCATCTCTTATTTTATTCTTAAACTCCAAATTCAAAAAGAAAAATTCCCATCCCACTCTATAAATATTAAAAACTACTAGTACCATCTCATTTCCTCACTATCCAATTCCAACACAATCAACCTTTGTCCATGAACTTGCTGAGTTTTACACACCCATTTCCCTTCTTTGATATTGATCCTGCAGAGCTAAACATGGACAATCCAGCCTTGAATTACCAAAGCTTCTTGCCTTTCTGTAACCAAGCATTCGAGATTCGAAACCTGCCGGGTTTAATCCATGATAGCAGTCAGAATTTAGAGGGAACTGGCAAGAAGAGAAAAACATTGGATGCATCAGAGAGTAGCTGTGTGAACTCATCGTCACCATCTCCACAGGTAGGTTTCGGAGATCGGGATTGTCGGGGAATGTGTGTGGAAAGCTCGTCTATTTTCTCATTTAATTTGATATATATATATGATAGTTATGTAGTATTAGAGATGGACTGAAGGGTGCTGGAAGGGGCAGTCGCACTTGTTTATTATATTATACATATGCTTCCTACCTTGATATGTATATGTATATTTAATTTATGGTATATAGTCATTTAAATATCACTTTAACTCACAAAACATGATATTAATAAAATAGTAATTGATTTGGTATAAAGTTTGGGCGTGGTGGAGTTGCGAACTATTCCCCACACGTAACCGACTCTCGAACCCCAAAAATAAGAATATTTAATTTATTTTTAGTGTCCAGTCTACTTAACTCAAATGACCAGTGACGACTCTAATTTTATTTTAAAATATAAATTTTTAAGAAAATTCTCCAAAAACCAATTTTTTAAAGAAAAAACGGACATGAAGTTGTAAAGAAATATGTTTTAGATAAAAGGACAAGCAGTGAAGTAAAGTGGAGTGCCACTAGCTTAGCTGTTTACTTGATAATTGCTATGGTCTTGACCATGCATCCAATCCTACGAATTAGTGAGTTACCATTGTTTTTGACTCATCTCTTATTAACACGTAAACTTATGCCCCCGCCCACAATATTAGACAAGAGAAAGGAAACAAAACTTACACGTAATTATTAGTATATAATCTATTGATCGATTAATCCGATTCAAATCCATTATTTAGACTATCCTTCCAACTATGTTTATTCTATTGCAACACTAGCATTCAAAACCTAAACGTTATTTAATGGAAATAACACCTTATATTGTTGGATCAATTGGTTTTTAGTTCAACGGTTAGGTTTAAAACTGTAAGATTTAAATTGTTGAGAGGTATAGTTTGAGGATGAAATTAAAATGTTCAAAAGTTTGAGGGTCAATTTAGAATAAGGGTCATTGTTTGAAGATGAAATTAAAATGTTAAAAAATTTAAAGACTAATTTAAAATAAAAATCATAATTTAAGAACGTGTAAAACAATTAACTCTTAAAAAGTTGATATTTCCGATTTTAGTCAATAATAATAATAATAATAATAATAAGGGAAAAAGGATAATTTGAATGAGTCAATGATTCTATCAATTATGAGTTTTTCT
Organism: Hibiscus mutabilis; assembly: GCA_019671005.1. Taxonomy (NCBI): domain Eukaryota; kingdom Viridiplantae; phylum Streptophyta; class Magnoliopsida; order Malvales; family Malvaceae; genus Hibiscus; species Hibiscus mutabilis. The sequence continues at coordinate 41,362,408 of CM033737.1, forward strand.
AATTAATTTGTAAGAGTTTTTTTTTTTAAAGTGAATTAATTTGTATGTTATGTTTATATATTATTTTAATATTAATTATTATACCATTATTAATTGTAACACATGTGTGAATGAGTGAAACCTAAATCTACTAATACACATACCCATGAGAAAAAATAAACTCCTCATACTCTATGGTGAAATGATTCATCGATCTACAAGTATAATAAACTCTAATCCTTCTCCAACATTCTTTCACTTGTTTGTGCTCATAGTACTCGCAAATCATTACGTCCGTAATAATATGAGTTCTTTAAAAATTTATGACGGTGATATTCGCAGTGACCGCACTCATAAACCTCCTCATTTAGCAATGAGATAAACACTCCAAACAATCATCTAGTGAGCAACAAAGTTGTACCTACCCCCTTTGTGTGCCTCACAACCAATACTCAGTGGCGATAGGTTCAGCCTACAACTTTCAAAGCCTTCTCTAATGACCCGTGATGACCCATGTGTCGCAGTAGCGATAGCAACAGTAGGATTGGCTCGTAATGGGGACGAAAACCTTAGCTTGAAAACTGTGCAGACATGTGACACGGGCAACAAAGGTGGAGGAGCGTTGGTACGTTTGGACCGACGGTGGGTCCATCAGACGAAGAGTCTTTGACGGTTTAAAATTTCGACCGGTATTCTAAAGGTCGAATTGACGAAAATGATGTAAAAAAGGCCGCAATGACCGTTGAACCAAAACGTTTCTCCTTCTCCACATAGAAATCACCGAAGTAGCAAAGGGCCATCGAGAAATTTTAATTGCCAAGTAAGGTTTCTTGGTAGCTAAGTATTTAACCCTATAAATATAGAGTAGCTTTTAATTTTTAAATTTATGTGAAATTTGTAGTGACGTTGGAAGAGGTAGACAAGGTTGAACCACGTTAAATCTATCTTCTTATGCGTGTCTTATTCTATGTTATTCGCACATTGTTTACTTTTTTACATACAAATTCTTAACACTAGATCATTCTAAGAAAGAAATCGAAACACCTGCAAGGCAGAAAAACCAACAGAAATACAAAAAAAATAAAACAAACAGAGGAATAGAGGGTAGAGGAGACAAGAACTCTCTATAGGGACGAAGTCAGATTTAAGGTCAAAATATAAATGTTAGAAAATTGAAGATAAATTCATAAATAATTTAATTTTAAAAATTTTTCATATATACGAACAAAAGTAAAAAAAAAAAAGGTGCAGGAAGGATTGTGATTTCGTCCCTGCGACCTAAATTACCGAGGTGGGTTATTCTTTCTCCTCAAAAAGGAGATTGAGTTTGAATAATGATCATTAGAAAAAAATTCTATCAAATGGATCGGAGAGAAACAACGAAGCAACTAAAAAAAGAGGAAAAGATGATATAATAATAATAAGGAAAAGGGAAAAAATTAAGAGATGAAGGCCCACCGCCAAAACAAAGCAGCATCTTGTCACCTAAAGATAAGAGCTATAGGGCAGGTCCACGGTACGGTTACGATGCATCTTGTCACCTAAAGATAAGAGCTATAGGGCAGGTCTACGGTACGGCATAGTCACGGTACGGTTACGATGCGACATTAATCGAAAATATTATAAACTACGAAACACAAAATTGAAAATGTTATATTTTTTATAACAATTTCGGTTGGTGTTTCGCACAGTATCGATATTTAGAGACACATTTCGATACTTACAAAAACTTAAAATGTTATCAGAAGCGATAAAGTATCGATACTCGAAGTTAAGTTTTGATACTTAACTACCAACCGAAAATGTTATCAAACAATGTAACTTTTCAGTTCCGTGTTCCGTGTCTTATAACATTTTCGGTTGGTGTCGTACAATAGTCACACTGCACCATATCTTACGTTAGACACTACTAAAGCTATAAGATTAAAGAATAAGAGAGGAGATGGAGAGTTTTTAGGGTTGAGAGAGAGGTTTTGTAAAAAGACCAAAACAAGTGAAATGGTTGAGGTCACACAATGACTTCTCTTGACATTATTACAACTTACAAGTGCGACGCAGGAATGGATTAGATTAGATGTTGATATTTCAAAACTGAAGTCCAATCCTCCGCATCTCTCTTCATGTCAAATTAGTGCAACCCACGCTCTCGTTGCCAACACATCGAATCCCCGTGCCCCGAATGCTTCTGTCTTTAGTTGGGCAATTAAATAAAAAAAAAGTTCCTAGCCCCTTGTTCCAGTTACTGTATCTCACAGCTCTCCCCTTTGTACTATTAGAGTATCATTTATTTCTTTAGGACCCATCAAAGAATAATGAACTTTCTTCAAAAACAAGTTGTTTTGACCCCTTGTTTCTTGAGATAAGCTTGTGAATCTTGCTCTTGGTAGAAATGGGTTGGTGGAAAATTGTTCAACCAAGTTAATCTCAGACGGGGCTCTTGATACGTTGCAGGAATCAACAGTTATTTCCTTGTGCACAGTTTTAGGGTTTAGAAGGATTTGAGGGTTCACATTTTCTTCTTCCGGTAAGTGTTTCCTTTTTCTTTCCCCGTTTCTTTGGTTAGTTTAAGTAGTTGGGATTCGGTTGTTGATGGTGTTCAACTACTTGGTTTTCAAAGCCTTAAGTTGGTTACAATCGTGTGAATAGTTTTGTTTCTTTTTTTATTTCGGTTGCCAGTTAAAGTTGGTGGAGAAATGTGTTACTAGGCTTGTTGTAGGAACCATTTTGTTTATGCCAATTGGATACATTTAAAGATTGCTAAAGGTGGAGCTTTATCGTGAAGTCTTTTATGGATTGCATTACAGTGGGCATGAATTGAGGGAGAAAGTTAGAAATGGCGTTTGCGAGCAGAACAAGAAATATGTTTGAGACTTTGGTAAGAGAAGGATCATTGAATTGGTTACTTAGCAGGCGAAGCTCCTTTGCAGATGAATTCGAGGAGCTGGAGAGGTCTCCATCTGCTGGAAACAATTGGATACCCGAGCTCTCTCCAGTCGCGAATATCATTGTGCGCAGATGCTCAAAGTAGGTTGCGTTTGCTGCAACTTCTAACTTAATTGGAGCTTTTTTTTTGTTAGATTAGATTTCTATCTAACTTAATTGGAGTTTTTTTTTTTGTTAGGTTAGGTTTCTATGTGTTTCTAAGTTCTAATTGTAGTCTCCTTAACAAAAATGAAACAATTCAGAATCCTTGGAACCACTTCAATTGAGCTTCAGGAAAGTTTTAATGCTGAGTCATCTGATAAAATAAAGCATAAGTCACGGTATGCGAGGAACTTCTTGGAATACTGCTGTTTCAGAACTCTTGCTCTTTCTGCTCAAGTAATAGGTCATCTGGCTGATAAAAAGTTTCGACGTCTTACATTTGACATGATGGTTGCTTGGGAAGCCCCATCAGCTGCCCGTCAATCTTTAATTAATGTCAGTTTCATATTTTATTTATTGTGGTATGTCTGCGTGTGTCTTAGGGGTGGGGGTGCTTCTTTCTTTCAATCTGTGATTGCATGCTACATTGTGTGAGAATGCCAAATGATCTTATATCTTCTGTAACTAAAACCTCTCCTCTTGTATTTGGACATTCAAACTATTCTCTTGTACATGGAAAATGGTTTAGGGCCTTTAATTGTCCATCAAACCCTAGAATTGATGCTAAAATTTATGGTCATCATTTTGTCTTGCTTGCAGTTAGATGATGATCTGTCAGTTGGGATGGAAGCCTTCTCTAGGATAGCTCCTGCAGTTCCCATCATTGCCAATGTGATTATTTGTGAAAATCTTTGTGAGGTTCTTACCATCTCAACAGGTGGCCGGCTTCATTTATCTGTCTATGACAAAGTACCTAAATGGACTAGAGAGGTACGAGCCTTTGCATTGTTGATATTGCAATTCCTAACCTAGAAGAAATAGGTCGAATCTAGAAAGTTACGTTTGAAAATTTTTTCTTAAAAAAACAAATTTCAAAGATTATACTTTAAATTAAAAAGAATACATATAATGATAATTTAATAAATACCTTATAATAAATAATTTAACAAATGTCATAATTAATATTCGAGTATATAATAAAAAAATCTGATTAATAATAATAAAGAAAACATAGTAAATGAATGCTAAAAATAATCCTAAAACATAATTAGTCTCAAAGTTTAAAATTACATCAATGTATCAAAATAATAAATAATAATCTGAATAACTAAAAATAGTTTCGTATTCAATAATAAAATAACCGAATATAAGGTGAGATCCTCCAAGTACCGTAATGCCTAGGCTCTGCGTATCTGAAAGAAGAACTAAGGGGAGTAAGCTTAAGAGCTTATTGTGTCTCTAAAGTGCAAGAAAATCATAGTCGTAAAACAAAGTAATAGTTTCTCTAGTTTCTTTAAAACATAAAACAATGGTACAATATCACAAGCGTAATACAATGCACCCCAACTACGTCCGCCAAAGATGAGGAAGGTTCTCATAACCTCCTCGCTACATCGTCACCATCCGAAGTGGAATCTCGACCCGAAGGTGGAGCCACTAATCCGAAGCGAAATTCAGCCCGAAGGGTGAAACCACTTAACTTCCTTCGTATAAATCCCAACCCATGCTCATACATGTATGATGTTTAAAACTCAAAATTCATTAATATTGTTCAATAAATCCGATATTTCATAAAACACACTTCATAAATCATAGTCCATAAATCCATAAATTATGGTTTCGTAAATCCTGATGTTTTCATAAATCAAATATTTCACAAGCCATAATTAAACCACATTATAAAATCGTATGCATATGATGTCAACCATACAAACTATAATGCAGATAAGAATCAAGCAAGGTATAAAACCATATAAAATTATTTATTTATAGCACCGGAAGAAAACACACCTTAGCCTAAGCAACTCAACCTATAGTATGACGTGTCTCTCGCGATCAGAAGCACTAGGTTTAGCTGTATTAGTACCTATGAGAATAATCCTACGATAACACTATTACTATTATCACTAAGATTAAAGAATTATTTATATATACTTATTCAACAAAATTTAATGATAGAAGTATGCTTATCTGATTCGTATAATTGACCTCTTTACCAATTGAAGACAAAGTTGCAAATTAAACTAAATAAGCAAGGAATCGGCTAATCGGGGCTTATATAACCAAAAGTTTTGTTAAATTACAAGGTAAGTCCTTGTACTTTTCTAAGGTTCACAAAATAGGTACTTAATATCAATTCTTTATAAAAAGGTCACTAAATTTGTTTAAAATTTAATTAATTCCCAAATTTCTTATTTAGGGTTTCATTTGAAAATTCTCAATTTCTAAGATTTTGAATTTAGGGATTTTAAAATTAGATTTTCTAATTGGGAGTATTTTTGGGGTGTTACAAATATCCTATATACCGTCATGCCACTCTCTTGTTTCTGTTTTGACCCATTTGTGTGTTTCTAATGCAAACTTTACTGCTCAAAGATAAAAAAGACATTGTGCTTTACTTAGTTCTTATCCTTGAAGGTTTATATAGCCAGAAAGAGGAATCCTAATATAAATTCTCGAAACGAGATTAAAAGGTTTTGTCAAATGCAATCAATCATTAGAAGGAAGACCAAAGGCCTTGAACTGATAGTCTTTTTAAAGAAGTAAACAATTTACAATTTTATAGCACCAAATTAATTGGAATTCAAAATAGTTTGTCCAGTGCCACTATGGGTTCTACTACCAAATAGTCCTTATTACTGAAAATTTTGTGAGAAAGGGAGTTGCAGATTTGTCAAAGTTTCAATCCCCTTCCTAATCTTTCTACTCCTAATAATCATGGAGTTTCGAAATTCTAACATGTATGCACATACCATGTAAGGTGTCGTGGAAGATAATTCTAACATTAATGTTCCCCCCTCACATGTAATCCTGACATTAAAAATTGAAACAAATAACCCTATAAACAACTTCGCCTCTAATCATGCTAATTTTTAACTAAACCAATTCGCAGTGGGACGTACATGATACCATTAACATGAAGAATCATATGATATTGAAAGTTCTTATTAGAAGCTTAGTAAAATTTACTGCCTTTTCCAATGCTGATTACGCCTTGTTTGGGATTTTAGTTTTTAAGTTCATCTAAAGAAGTTTATAGTTGATAAAAGGTCTTGTAATTTATGGCAGTATCTTCGTATGGCAAATTTGCATATCTAAATATAATATTAAAAAATTTGAACTCTACAGAGCAATTAAAAAGATGAAGAGCCAATCAGATTCATCTCTTTTGTCTGCTGTTGGATCATCAAGAGGAGAAAAGATACTTGAGGTGGATGGAACAGTCACTACTCAACCAGTTCTTGAACATGTTGGAATATCTACATGGCCAGGTAAGTTGATATCTTTGTTGATTGGTGAAATTCATTACTTCTACCATACTTTTTCCTTTCCTTCTTTCCTTCTGTCTTTGTTTTTGTAAATAGCTTTGATTGTTGATTACCATATGGTGCAATATTTTGCTTGTTCTGAGATTGTTCTTGCATGTCTTCAGGTCGATTAATACTTACAGATCATGCATTGTACTTTTAAGCCCTACGAGTTGTATCTTATGATAAACCCAAAAGATATGATTTATCCGATGATCTAAAACAAATTGTTAAACCTGAGTTCACTGGACCATGGGGCTCTCGACTTTTTGACAAGGCAGTCTTGTACAAATCAATTTCCTTGTAAGGCATGGTTCATATTTTTTTCATTTTTTCCTGTAACTGTCGTTATGATTTTTGTGATACATTTCTAGTGTTGAATCAATCATGATTTGTATTTAATGCTTTAGTTTTAACATAAAGCTTGTCTGATAATATAATTTATCTTCTGATTGTGTATGGATTTTCTCTTGTAGATCAGAACCAGCTATTATTGAGTTTCCTGAACTTAAAGGGCACACTCGGCGTGATTACTGGCTTGCAATAATCTGGGAAATTTTATATGTTCATAGATTTATAAATAAGTTCAATATTACTGGAATTGAAAAGGATGATGCACTTTCGAAAGCTGTTCTTGGAATTTTGCGTTTGCAAGCTGTTCAGGAAATTAGTTCCTCAAGTACTGTTCGTTTTGTGTCTCTTCTCATGTTTAACCTTTGTGACCAATTACCCGGGGGAGATTTAATACTGGAGACTCTTGCAAATATGTCAAGCTCAAGGGAATTAGACTGGGGTAACAATGTTGCGGCTAGTGGTGGCATGTACTCAATCTCAGCCTTGACCATGGTTTCGAACTTAGGTTTTATGTTTGGTTCAAGTTCAAATAATCCCAGTGAGGCTGGACTGCTTGTGGGTGAACTAGCTGTGGGTGAGATTAGTTTGTTGGGGAGAGCAGTTAAAGAGTCTAGAGAAAACTATAAAAAAATGGTCCTAGCTCAAGAAACAATCGACGGGTTTAAAGTAGATGGTATTGACACCAATGTAGCTGTTATGAAGGTATCACAGAAGATCCAACTGTTTGCTTAACCCTTCTTTGATCCTATACATTGTTCAAGTGAAATTAGTTTAGTTAAAATAGTGAGTTTGGTTAACTTTATATATATGTTAAGTCTTGGTTATCGTATTAAATGTGTTCGGGAGACAATGTAAATGGCTAAATACTGCATGCGTGCGTTTGTTTTGTAGTGATGCCATGAAAATATATCATTCAGTGTTTGTCAATGGAGTGATTGATTTTAACAGTGTTTCGATAGTGTCGCTATGAAGCTTAATGCTGCCTCTGATGTTCTGTTCTTTCTCCTGATTGTTGTCTTAACTTCCTGGACTTGTACTATCATCTCATAGTACTTTTCTTTTTCGACTTGCAGGAGTTACTTCTTCCGGTGATGGAGCTTGGGAAGTGACTTCTTTCTGTGGTATATTGGGATGATCATCTGAAGTCTTCGCTGTTCTGTTTGATTTTCACTTACATTATTTTCAGGTAAGGCACAAATCACAATTGAATAAATAATCTTTATTATTAATTTTCTTGCTAAGTATGATGCAACCAGGGATTTAAATCTCGGTCGCGGTCGCGTTTTCAGTCGATTCGCGGTTATCGCGTTTTCGGATATAACGGAGGCTATTGCGGTCACTGCGGGTGTCGCGGTCGTAATTTTTTTTAAAATTTACACAATTTATTGTAAAACATACTAATTATAATTTTAAACATAATAAATAACTTCTAATGATTTTTAAAGTGTTTTCTAACAATTATGAAATTTTATTAATATAAATTTAAAGTGAAAGAGAAATTTTGTTTAAAGAATTCTTAGGTTGTCTTGTGATTTTGTTTAGTTTAAAGTTTGGAAAATAAAATTATATGAATATGATTAAATTAAATAATGTGCATCAATAAAAAAACTAAACATGTGAATAAACTTATAAAAAATAGTAATTAAATTTATTAAAATTTAAAACTAAAAAATTAAATAATTTATTAAAATATTAATAAACATTATAAACATATTAATAAACAATAAAATAATTTTAGTATAATACAATAATAATATTAATAAATAATTATACTAAACATGTAAATAAACTAAACAAAGTTTTTAAAAAATTAAATAATGTGGTTTATTTGCAGTAAAATAAATACATTATAATAATATTAATAAAGAATAAATGTATTATAAAAAATTAAATAATTAATAATATTATTAATAAATAATATTAAAACATTTAACGCTTTGTTTTTCCCTATTTCAATTTGTTTTCATTTCCAAAACAATATTAAATTTAATAATTAATAATAATATTAATAATATTTTAAACAATAAAAGTAAATGTTTAAGCCTTTTTTTTCCGTTCATTCTATATCTCGAAGTGCTAAAAATATCAATGCTCCAGAAGAGCAATAAATTATTGAGACAATGTATCTTTGATAGATAATTGATTTGATATGTGCTATATTCAATATTTTTTATTTCTCGAAGTGAATGGATATCATATTGAGACTATTAATCAAGGGGATATTGACTATCTCCATATTACGAGTATAACTCGGGAAAATAAGAAAATCTTAACAAAATTGCATGCTATCATCCGGATTGTATTGCACAAGAATTAGTACAAATTGAAGCTCATGATATTGAAAACCAAAAGTTTACTAATAACCTTATTACTTGGCATGACCGATTAGGCCATCCCGGTTCAATTATGACGCGAAAAATTATTGACACTTCATGTGGTCATTCATTGAAGAACTGACAGATTCTTCAAAGTAATGTTTTTCATGTGATGCTTGCTCTCAAAGCAAACTAATTATTCGACCATCACCAGCTAAGATAGATTATGATTCTATTAATTTTCTAGAACGGATACAAGGTGATAAATGTGGGCCCAGACACCCTTCTTACAGACCATCTGTTACCCAGTAACCCGGTCTAGTTGCTACACCGAGTCATGGATGCCACATTAGGTGTAATAACCCGTTTTCAACCCAAATCCATTAATCCTAAACTAAACCCAAATACTCAAACTAAACTAACTCGACTCGAATCCTAACCCATTAACCCGACCCGGTCCAAACAAAAAAACCTTAATCTGTAAACCTTAACCCTAACCGACGCCGCCACAACCACTATTGCCGCCGACCACCTATTTTGAGCTAAACCCTAAACCAAACTAAATCCCTAATCCCCAAATCAACCCTAAAATAAAATAAAAAGCCTAATCTACCAACCACTTCTACACCCTAACCCGACCTATACCATATAGAATCCCACAAAAAATCCCTAAAAATCTGGCTCAATCCATCAATGCAGATCTGCAACCATAAAAATAGGGGAGTTGTTATTCTAAATGGATTTATAAAACCCGAATGAAAACAAAATGTAAAAGGGGGAGTTTGAAAAAAAAAAGAGAGAAAAGGGGGTTTTCAGTCGAAAATTGTAAGGGGGAGAGAATTGGAGATAAAAAATGTAAACAAAAAAAAGAAATCAATGATTTTTTTAAAAAAAATTCTGAAACGAAATCTTTTTATCATTTTCTTTTTTTTGAATTCTAAAGCCCCTTTTTTATTCGAATCAAAGCTTTAAAAAGAGAGAAAGAAAGAGGTCGAGAACTTACCGACCGTTTGAACTAGGGCTCCCTCTGCCGCGAGGCTTGAATGCTGGTGAATGACTCGAACTCGAGGGAGCGACGGTCGCCGTCTGTTGAGAGAAAGAGAGAGGGCTGCTGAATGGTTTAGGTTTAGGTTTGTTTTATTTTATTAAACTAGTAAAAAAATAATATGTAACCCTTATAATTTGAACCGGCCAAAGCATGAAATGACGTCGTTTTGGCGTACCCGGCCCGCACGGTGACCCGGATTCGGAGAGGATCTGCGCATTTGGGTGATGGGTAAATTACACTTCAGGTCCCCCTTTCTTTTCCCATTTTCATTTACATCTATGAGATAATTCTACTTTCGGTCCTTCTGTGTTTTTTACGCGTTTAATATCGTCCTTTTTTGCTTTTTTCTGCAGCATTTGATTTTTGTTTTATTTCAATTTGGTCACTGTATTTTAGCCTTTAATTTCCAGCATGTTATTTCCTGTTATTTATGCTTATTTCTTTATGTTTTATTTTTGTTTCATTTCAGTCCCATGTTATTTATGTTTTTTTCCATGTAAATTATTAATCTATGCATTTTAGTTCTTAATATTTATCTTCTTGATGTTTTATATTTAATTAGTTTAGTCCATGCATTATTATTATTTTTGGTATTATTATTATTATTATTATTACATAATATGCTATTATTATTATTATACAAAGTAGTATATTTTATGTATTATATATTAATATCATATATAACATATATGTATGTATGTTTTTTTTTATATATTTAGGGTTCATATTTTCATATATAATATTTTTTATTTTCTATATTCTTATATAATATATATAAGGTTTTACATATATTTGTAAAATAAAATATAGTATTTTGTTTGATCACAATGTATATAAAAAAATAATAAATATTTATTTTTGTATATATATATATATATATACATATATAAAAACTACTAATTTAAATATATAGGTATACTTTTAATAAATAATACATATACATTTTACTTTAAATATTATATTTTAAGTATATATATATAATAATAATAATAATAAATATCTATTTTTGTAAAAGTAATATATACATAAACTACTAACTTTATATACATATATAGATTTTTTTATAAATATAAATATTAAATATATTTTACCGAAAGTATGATATTTTTAAGTATATATATATATATACATGTTATTTTATAATTTTGCATCATGCTAGTAATTAACTGTGTTAGAATTAAGGTAATATTCCTTTATTTAGGGAATTCGAGAACTCGTGTCCTGGGCGTAAAGGGATGTGACTTTCTTGATATCCCTAAATAAATGAATATCCTTTATCATTTTAGGTTATAATATTTAAGGGAATTTTCTTTTATTTAAAAAATTGAGAAATCATTTCCCGGGCGTAAAGGGATGTGAACTTCTCGATTATTCTAAATAACGGAACGTTTCTTTAAATATTTAGAACATTTTCATGTATTTAAGAATCATATTTTAAATTTTATTCGAATTCGTAATTTTCAATACCAAGACAATAAATAATCAACTAGGTGCCAATTTTGGGCAGTGTGGGGTGCTAATCCTTCCCCATTCGTAACCGACTCCTGGAGCCTAATTTTAAATCTCTAGTTTTATTTTAGTGTCCGGTCTACCATTTTTAAAATGATCGGTGGCTCCATATTTTTTATTTTAAAACCAGACAGGGGTTTTCCAAACAAAATTAAATAAACGAAAAAGAACTTTTAAAACCGAAAAATAGCGCCGACGGATTTGGGTGATTATAGCTGGTGACTCCGCTGGGGACTTTTAAAATAAAAAAGAGATTCAAGCCACGAGTCGATTATCTTTTAGTCTTGGTTATTGGAAAATTGACGAATTCGATTTTAATTAAAAATATGATTATGTCTTTTGTTAATAAGACATGCATTTAATTTTTTGTAAATATAACTACTTTACTTTTACTGCTTAGTATAAGTGAATATAGAAATAGGGTGTCAAAAGAATTGAGAGTTTCTCCTCACACACCGTGCACTTGCATTACATTCCATGAGCTTTCTACCCGAGCTCCGTCCTTTTTAAGTGGAAGTGCGATACCGCCTCCGTATGGGTTACCACTGTATATGTTGGTGAATCGCTTTCGGGATATATTTCTTATGCTTTCGTGTGGGTTACCTTCGTATAAGCATAAGGGATGTATCCCCCTGAATTGAACTTGGTCCGTTTGAAGTCTATAATGGGTGAGGATCAGGGCCTTGCTACCTTTAGTAAGGGACAACGAGGACAATTCGGGTACCCTTCCCTAGAACCAAACCTCATGTAATGGACCATATGAGCCTTGGCCTAGAAATGGAACTCGTTAAAATTCCAAAGGAGAAACGCTTCTAACCTTTTGTCTATCCTTTAGATTTATTTCATGAATAATATGCCGGATAGAAATCATGTCGGGTAGGATCTTTCATTCTGTACCGGGTAGATACCATGGCAGGTAGGATCTTTCTTTTTGTAAATAAAAACATGCCGGGTATAAATCATGCCAGGTAGGACCTTTCATTATGTACCAGGTAGATACCATGCCAGGTATGATTTTTTTCTGTAAATAATAATATGCCGGGTAGAAATCATGCAGGGTAGGACTCTGTTTATTATGTCGAGTAGAAAATCATGCTCAGGTAGGTTATACATATTTACTCTTTAGTACTTACATACTTATTCTTGTTTTCATTTTTTATTACATTTGTGCTGACCAATTTTTTATTTTCTATGTTTTTGCTTTTTTTGCATTGCATATGCATGGCATAAAAAGGTGTTGACTCACGAGTGATCTACGATTAAGGGGGCTTTCATAATGAAAGGGCAAGTGATCAGATAGAAAAGACCACAGATATAGGCAGTGCCTTGAAGAGACGCCAAAAGAGATGAGAAGTCTTCATTCCGAGATTCACATGTTAGACGTACCAGAGCATGCCTACACCAATACCGAGATTAGTGAGGTGCAAGAGTTGAAAAGACAGATGGCCGAAATGATGAGCATGATGACTGATATGGCGGAAAAGTCTGATGTACAAGGAGAGAAAGACAAACTGAATACAAGCCAAAGTATGATGGCCAACAATCAAGACCTTATATCTGAACAAGATGATTCTAGTAAACCCAAAGGTCATTGCACCGTCATGATCAATAAGACACCTGAAAATGCGAAGGTTTCATTTCCAAAGAAAGTGGAGGTAAGCCAAAGAAAAGCCAGAGAAGATAAACATAAAAAAGGTATTTCAAATTCTAATGGCATACACAGATCTGCTCCCGAAACTGGTCAAGAATTGTCTTGTGACTCCAGTCCAATCCAAGCCAAAAGAGCCTCATTTCCCTAAAGGGTATGACAACAAGGCTAAGTGAAAATATCATGTAGGAGGTATGGGTCATACTAACGAAAATTGCAGAGCTCTAAGGAACAAAGTTATAAGCCTTGTCGAAGAAGAGCTATTGAGTTTTGAAGAAAGAATCCCCAAAGCTTCACAAAGCCTGACCAATACTAGTACACCAGAGAACACGAAGAGGAGCCAATTTTCAACACTCATAGTCCAATACCCTGGGCAGAGTTCAAATTCGAGTGTCTAGTTTTTTGAGTCGTCGTCGGACGACGTTCAAAAGCCAAAAACCAATAGACCATTTGATTCTATACCCATCTCATTTGGAGAGCTATATACGTAATTGTTGGAGGAACAGTTGGTGGTCCCATGTCACGTCACACCTCTTCAATCTTCGTACCCTAAATGGTATAACGCCGAAGCTCGTTGTAAGTATCATGTTGGAATTAAGGGGCATTCAATTGAAAACTATACTACCTTCAAACGTCGAGTTCAATACCTCCTAGACTGCAACATGTGGAAATTCGAGAAATAAAACCAACATGGTTCAACTATCCTTCACTCAGCAGTTATGGAGCCAAATGAGTCCAAAATTGAAGAAGATGAAAAGAGCCATTCGAGGTGTAACGCTCAAACTAGTAGATCGAAGAAAAAAGTGGATTGTCTAAAAAATGAACTGAAGAGCTTGCAAGAAAACTATGAAGAGCTTCTTTTGACTTTTAAAAATGTTGGTTTGGGTGACACTCCCGATCAATAGAAAGAAGGAATTGAAAACCTGAAAGAAGATGTTGAATTGTGGAAAAAGAGTTCTAAGGCCAACGAGGAACGAGCTAGTACCTTGTCTTGTAATCTGCAAGCAATGGGAAATTAATACCTTGCCCTCAAAAAAGACCTGAGGAGTAGTCAAGCCAAGATTGAGGCCTTGAACATGTGTATACGTTTGGGCGGAGACATCGTTGCGGAATTAAATGAGATTCAAGTTGAAGTTCAAAGGATAAAGAAGCAAGTGGATGAGCGTAACGACATTCTAATGATGTACAAAGATCTTATGGATGGTCTCAAGAAAGCTGGGAAAGAAAATAATGAGAAGTGGTATCTTCAGCTTCTAGAGTTTTCAGAGAAGATAAAAGAAAAAGATAAATACATGAAAGATATTATTGCTGAAGCACGAAGAGTTGTCCGACATATGACGAACTTGGCTGATGCAGCGACAAAATTAAGTCAAAACGATGAGCTCCCAGAACAAAGCAAGAATTTGGCTAGGCTCTTAGAGAAGCTACGGAAGCTAGGCGCTAGAGCCCGACATTATTTGTAACGATAATGTCTGATGTAACATGATCTTTTATGAAAGTTGTTCTAAGATGTTCACTCCAGAATCAACCTCTTTTCTGCATTCATATTTACATTCAGCATTGCATCTTTATTGCATTTTGCACTTTCAGCAACATAACATTGTCATTACATATATTTGCATTTGCATTCATAGACCGATTTTGGTAATTTGCCCTGGGACATCCGACTTAGGTCTAATTAAACCCATCATTTTAGGATTAGATTTTCTAAGCGGAGAGTAAAAGAAAAAGCTCACCCTAGAAAGAAGTTGAAAAAGGTGGGGCAAGCTTTTTGAAATGGATGTAACTTTAGAATAGAGAAGTCTGTCTATTTCACGCACTGCGTGAGTTTAGTTTACTTCAAAAAAATAAAAGAAGAGAAAAACAAAATGAGGAGTTTTTGTCAAAACTATTGTTTACCTGTTTTAATAAAATAAACTTTATTTTACATCTCATTTGACAAACAATTCATATTCTTTGATTCTTTAAACATTTCATTCATTGCTATGAGTTGGTTTTTGTTTTCCCAAACATATGTACATATGATTTTTATCAGGTCCGTGAATTTCAATTGCAATAGGACTTTTTATTCAAATCCAATGATCAAATTCGAATAACATATATCCAAAAGAAAGTAAATGTTGCAAGGATACTGCAAATATGAACATTTTCTGTTCTACTTAGGTAGACATGAGGAACAAAATAAGTGTTCAAGAAATGGGCAGATCCCATTGAGTGAATTCCCCTCTCAAGCATTTGTTGTTTAAGGTCCTTGAATTGAGTGTTGACCCTAAACTTTTACCCTCTGAAGACTACTTAGATGTCCATATGTGAGAAGACGAATGGCATTCCTTCAATTTCTTTCACAAATAATATCCATTTTTGTCCCCCTTTTGAGCATCATCGTTTCTTTTTAATAAAACCCAAACCAAGGATCACCCCCCACACTGGGGGCAAAGAAGGCAAAAATTCTGTTTGCAAATAAAAGTCACCCGATCTTGATCATGCTACACATATATCACTCCAATTAGGGCAAGAAGTGAGATCAGATACATTCAATGCAAGGGTCAGAGAAACTTAGAAGATGCCAATGAAAGAAAAGTTTGTGCTCAAAGAAGCTGCTCAAATCAAGTTGAAAATTGCCAACAAGAAGGCTGAAACAATCAAGGGAGAAAATGCTAAGTCAAAAGTACAATAAAGGAAAAGCAAAAGCCTTGGAGGATTGGTTACTCTCAAGCAGAGGCAAGAATCAATGTCTGGTCGAGATTGCAGAATAGTCCACAGCTACATTCTCCTAAACATGAAAGGAAATGAACTCTAGGGTGAAAACCCAAAAATGGGCAGTCTAGAGCGATCCAAGGAATGAAAGAAAAAGGTTACTCTTGTGAGCATACCCAAACCAAGCAATACAAGAATGAGGTTTTAATTGGAAGCTTATACAAACTTTGGTGGATTGATCACTTTTAAAATGGAAACGCATCAATACTGAGCCAAGACACAAATCGGTTAAAGGTTACATGTCCCAGAGCTACAAAAGAAAAAAATGAACCCTAGGGTAAAAACCCTAAAAAATTGGGCAGTCTAGAGCAACCCAAATAATGAAAGAAAAAAGAGCATTTCATTAAAATACATCCAGATTGCAAGTACAGAAGTGAGAGTTCGCCAAGAAGAAGTGATCATTGGTTTCATTACCATTAAACACTTATTTGGGCATGTATATCATTTTTTCATACCCATGAGCCATAGCCTACATTACAAGTCTATAAAGACCATTATGATTATACATGGATGTCTGAGTTTTGTCTTCAGACAATATTCCGCCTATAAGGGTTAACATTTCTTCAAGGAACATCAAACTTCAAGTGCCTGATTGACACCAAATGAGGGAAACATGGGGCATAGTGAGTTAGTGAGATCAAGAGAGCCACTTAAATAGGGTAGAAATTAGGTATGGGAAATGTTTATCTCAGAAGCCTAATAATCCGGAAAGGATTTCACATGTGCTTGTGTCACTGCAACCCTTGCTATCTTCTAAACATATGCTTCATTTGGGCTGCTCATTGTTAATTTGAAGAAAAAGTACTTTTTGCACTTGATAATTTGAGTGCCCGATTTTGATTTTTTTAAATTTAATATTTTTGAAAATTTAATTATTTCTTCCAAACTCTGCACGGGATTTTTTTGCATAAAAAAGACTCATTTTCACAAGTTTTTGCATTTAAAACTTTCTCACCTTAAATGTCCAAAATAAGGCAAACTTGGCATATTGGGTCGAAGAATAGGAACGTTAGTGGGGCATTGTTGACCACAAACATCACAAAATTAGAAGAGTGAGCTTAATAGAACTCATGATTCAGGAATAAAAAACACTCAAAAGTTGACATTCGCCAAAAGAGGTGATTTCCATAAGAGACAATCAAACCTGAGAGAGGTCAAAGCATCGTTCGACATGATTGACTTTATCAGTCAATAGAACAGAACTTGGGGCATAAAGAGAATAATGCTAAGAGGTCTGATATGACTAGCTAGAGTCATAGAGCATTCTTTTTAAAAGTCAAGTTACAGTCAACTGCATTACATGTCATTCATCTCTGCATCAAGCATTTAGGTTAATTGCATACATACACCACAAAATATGGTACATTCATCAACAAGTGCATAAACTCTACCATCTATAAAAACAAGAGTGAATCAAATATGACGAATTCTCAATCAAGAAAGGAAGCTGAACCACAAGGAGATTGATCCCTCAATGTGAAATCGAAGAAAAATCAAGGCAGAGACTTGAAAGGGCTCCTTGAAAAGACCTTTTTGAAAAATATCTATAGCACGAACTCGAAAAGGATGCATTTGGTATTCAAAACGAAATTCCAACAAGTTCCAGCATCTTTGACAGAAAGGAATGGGGCAAAAGTGGTATGGCATCCTTGACACGAAAGAGTAGTCACTATCGGCGAGTTCCAGCATCCTTAACAGAAAAGAATGGGGTAAATGTGGTATGACATCCTTGACATGAAGGAGCATATCACTGTCGAGAAGTTCCAGCATCATTGACAGAAAGGAATAGAGTAAAAGTGGTATGACATCCTTGACACGAAGAAGCAGATCACTGTCAACAAGTTCCAGCATCCTTGACGGAAAGAGTGGGGCAATAGTGGTATGGCATCATTGACACGAATGAGCATATCATTTATGAAAAGTTCCAACGTCCTTAATACGAAAATTTTTTCAAAAAAATCAAAACAAAAAAATCAATAAAAAGAGAAGAAAAGAAAAAAAACCAAAAAAAGAATGAAAAAAATAAAAAAAAAACAAAAACAATGTGAAAACCCGAAAGGGCACCTTGAAAAGAACCTTTTTAAAAATGTTCGAGGAACGAATTCAAACTAAGGCCTTGGAAACAGAGAAAATGAAGAAGATCACTTCCATCAAGTTTCAGTGCCCTTGACATGAAGGAGTGGAACCTAAGAGAAAGAAAAAGATTGTTTGGCATCCACAAGAGAAAGAAGCATATACTCTTTAACAGAGTCCAGGGAGTAAAAAAATCAAATCAAAATTTTATGAACTTCAGACCTTGTCTCCTACAGTATGGTAGCTTGGTCAAATTAAACTTCAGATCTTGCCTCTTCATCGGTGTTGTAGCGGGATCAACCTTATGAACTTCAGACCTTGTCTCCTCGACGGTATGGTAGCTTGGTCAAATTAAACTTCATATCATGCCTCTTCGTTAGTGTTGTAGCTGGATCAACCTTACAAACTTCAGACCTTGTCTCCTCTGCGGTATGGTAGCTTAGTCAAAACTTACTGACTTTTAAGTTTACATTTTTATCAATTTTTTAGCTGAAAAAAAAGAAAAAATTCAAAAAAATCAAAGAAAAAGAAGAAAAAAATCAATCAAAAAAATCAATCAATTAAAAAAAGGAAGAAGAAAAAAATAGAAAAATAAAATCAAGGTGAAAACCCAAACGTGCGCCTTGAAAAGGTCTTTTTCAAACATCTCCAAGGCACAAACCCATAAGGAGGCCTTAGATATTCAAAACAAGTGAAATGAAGATTGTTAGTCTCATCTCCCTAAAGTTGCAGCAGAATGAGTACTAACACAAGTCTGTCTCCAAGAAATTGCAATGGAACAGACAAAACTACAACTTTAGATCCTTTCTCCTTGAACTTCCAATGGAGCAGGACACCCAATAGAAGATGAACTACAATATTTGACCCTTTTTCCTTGAACTTCCAATGGAGCGAGACACCCAATAGAAGATGAACTACAACATCTGGCCCTATCTCCTTGAACTTCCAATGGAGCAGGACATCAAATAGAAGATGAAATACAACATCTAACCCTATCTCCTTAAACTTCCAATAGAGCAGGGCACCCAATAGAAGATTAACTACAACACCTGATCCTTTCTCCTTGAACTTCCAATAGAGCAGGACACCTAATAGAAGATGAACTACAACATCAATAGAAGATGAACTACAACATCTGACCCTTTCTCCTTGAACTTCTAATGGAGCAAGACACCCAATATAAGATGAACTACAACATCTGACCCTATCTCCTTGAACTTCCAATAGAGCAGGACATCCAATAGAAGATGAACTACAACATCTAACCCTATCTCCTTGAACTTCCAATAGAGTAAGATACCCAATAGAAGATGAACTACAACATCTGACCCTATCTCCTTGAACTTTTAATGGAGCAGGGCACCCTATAAAAGAAAAACTACAACATCTGACCTGATCCTCTCCTTGAACTTCCAATGGAGCAGGTCACCCATCCAATATAGGATGAAATTACAACAGCTGACCCTATCTCCTTGAACTTCCAATAGAGTAGGTAATCTATTCAACAGAAAATGAAGCTACAAAAAAAAAAGAAAAATTCAAAAAAAGAAGAAAAAAATAAAATCAAAAAATCAAAAAAATAAAAAACAAAAAAAAAACAAAAAAAAAGAAGAGAAAATGGCGAGCAAGAAGGCATTTGTTTTCAACCGAGCATCATTGTACTTTGGTAAGTCTCAACCTAGAAAGTAGAGGAGTAGATTGATCGAAGAACTCAACATCCTCGAAGAGCGAAGATCGAAGACAAAAAACCGACACCAAAAAGAAAAGATGAAGCCGCACTTATTTTGCTTCCCCAACCCCCATTTTGAAGATTTTGCTTCCCAAGAGTGACAAGGTGGATCAACCAAGACAAGAAAGAAGACTTGCGTCAAGAAGAAAGAAGATCTACCAAAGAAATAAGACATACGTCAAAAGGGGAGATGACCAGCCGAACTGGACAAAATGGGTCATTTTTAGCCTTTGCTCTATTATTGTTGCACAACAATGAGCAAAGAGGGGCGGCTGTAATAACCTGTTTTCAATCCAAACCCATTAATCCTAAACTAAACCCAAATACTCAAACCAAACTAACCTGACCCGAATCCTAACCCATTAACTCGACCCGACCCAAACAAAAAAAACCCTCTAATTTGTAAACCCTAACCCTAGCTGACGCCACCACAACCACTGCCAACTACCGCCGGCCACCCATTTTGAGCCAAGCCCTAAACTAAACTAAATCTATAATCCCCAAATCAACCCTAAATAAAATAAAAAGCATAATCTATCAACCACTTCTACACCCTAACCCGACCTACACCCTACAAAATCCCACCAAAAATCCCTGAAAATCCGACTCAATCTATCAATGCAGATCTGCAACCATAAAAATAGGGGAGTTGTTATTCTGAATGTGTGTTATAAAACTCAAATGAAAACAAAATGTAAAAGGGGGAGTCTGGAAAAAAGGAGAGAAAATGGGATTTTTCAGTCGAAAATTGTAAGGGGGAGAGAATTGGAGATCAAAAAAATTGTAAACAAAAAAAAAAGAAATTAATAAAATTTCAAAAAAAAAAAGAAACAAAATCCTTTTATCATTTTCGTTTTTTAAATCTAAAACCCTTTTTATTCGAATCAAAGCTTTAAAAAAGAGAGAAAGAAAGAGGTTGAGAGCTTACCAGCCGTTTGAAATAGGGCTCCCTCTGCCACGAGGCTTGAATACCGGTGAACGGCTCGAACTCGAGGGAGCGGCGATCGCCGTCTATTGAGAGAAAGAGAGAGGGATGTCGAATGGTTTAGGTTTAGTTTTATTTTATTAAACTGGTAAAAAAATAATATGTAACCCTTATAATTTGAACCGGCCAAAGCATGAAACGACGTCGTTTTGTTGTACTCGGCCAGCGCGGTGACCCGGATCCGGGGAGGATCCGCGCATTTGGGTAATAGGTAAATTACACTTCAGGTCCTCCATTTCTTTTCCCGTTTTTATTTACATCTATGGTATAATTCTGCTTTCGGTCCTTTTGCTTTTTTCTGTAGCATTTGATTTTCGTTTTATTTCAATTTGGTCACTGTATTTTAGGCTTTAATTTCTAGCATGTTATTTCCTATTATTTATGCTTATTTATTTATGTTTTATTTTTGTTTCATTTCAGTCCCATGTTATTTATGTTTTTGCCTTGTAAATTATTAATCCATGCATTTTAGTTCTTAATATTTATCTTCTTGATGTTTTATATTTAATTAATTTAGTCCATGCATTATTATTAGTATTGGTATTATTATAATATATATATATAATATGCTATTATTATTATACAAAGTAGTATATTTTATGTACTATATATTAATATCATATATAAGATATATGTATGTATGTTTTTTTATATATTTAGGGTTCATATTTTCATATATAATATTTTTTATTTTCTATATTCTTATATATTATATATATATTTTTAGATATATTTGTAAAATAAAATATAGTATTTTGTTTGATCATAATGTATATAAAAATAATAATAAATATTTATTTTTGTAATATATATATATATACATATATAAAAACTTCTAATTTAATATATATATAGGTATGCTTTTAATAAATAATACATATACATTTTATCTTAAATATTATATTTTAAGTATATATATATAATAATAATAAATATATATTTTTGTAAAAGTAATATATACATAAACTACTAACTTTATATACATATATAGATTTTTTTGATAAATATAAATATTAAATATATTTTACCGAAAGTTTGATATTTTTAACTATATATATATTTACATGTTATTTTATAATTTTGCATCATGCTAGTAATTAAATATGTTAGAATTAAGGTAATATTACTTTATTTAGGGAATTCGAGAACTCGTGTCCCGGGTGTAAAGGGATGTGACTTTCTCGATATCCCTAAATAAATGAATATCCTTTATCATTTTAGGTTATAATATTTAAATGAATTTTCTTTTATTTAGAAAATCTAGAAATTATTTCTCGGGCGTAAATGGATGTGAACTTCTCGATTATTCTAAATAACGGAATGTTTCTTTAAATATTTAGAACATTTTCATGCATTTAAGAATCATATTTTAAATTTTATTCGAATTCGTAATTTTAAACACCAATACATTAAATAATCGACTAGGTACCAATTTTGGGCGGTGTGGGGTGTTAATCCTTCCCCATCCGTAACTGACTCCTGGACCCGAATTTTGAATCTCTGTTTTTATTTTGGTGTCCGATCTACCATTTTTAAAATGATTGGTGGCGACTCCATATTTTTAATTTTAAAACCAGGCAGGGGTTTTCCAAACAAAATTAAATAAATGAAAAAAACTTTTAAAACCGAAAAAGAGCGCCGAGCGAAAACTCAATGACTAAAATGTAATCTTTGATAAATCAAGGTCCAATTATCAAATTAATGTTACTATTCCTTAATTAGGTCCATTTCATGCTAGGGTGTTAAATTGCATCAAAACGAAGTTCATTTACAACCTCTAGTAAGCATACGATTAAATAGGAACTAATATGCATTAAATGCAAACTTCAGCAAACAAATAACAGAAATAACTACCGGCGTACCAGTACAGTACAATTCTGTATCGAAACGATGCCTAAGACAACGATGTACCGATACGGTGACCCCAAGTATCGATACCTGCTTCATGTATCAAAACCCTAAATTCTAGTAGCTAAAATGTATATCGGTACTCGAACCCGTGTACCGAAACCAGTGTTAGTTTCCTCAGGGGCGTATCGATACGACCACTACACTTACCGATACCCTTTTGTAAAATTCCCCAAATTGAGCCATATCAGACCTCGCGTACCAATCCCTGAGGTACTCGTATCGGTATGGAATGGCATGTATTGACCTCTAGGTCCAACATATGACACTTTGGCTCACTTAGTTCATGCTTAGACAATAGATATACACTATACAACATATTATGCATCAATTCCACTATCACTCAAGCATGTAAGGTGATCAACCACTCAAAGGTAAACCAATCAAATATCATATAGTCATGGTTTCTACTCCAAGCATGCAAAACACATCCCAACCCCTCAATCCAAATCATATATTGTCATACAAGTCCAAAATACCAAATAGAGCATGCTCAAAATAGGGAGTAACCAAAACAACTCACCCAATACAACTTGGTCACATTGTCACTATTACTACAAAACTTATTTGAAAACCATACTTGAAAAAGTTTGAATTTCTTAGATCGCCTCTAGCTTGCTTGCTGCCCTAAAAGCCTATTGTCTGCATTGATGAGAAAGAAGAGCGTAAGCACAAAATGCTTAGTGAGGGACGCTCCTAAAACACTTATCAATACAATTAAACCATTTATTCCAAAACCAAATTATAAACATCATGCTAAAACATCTCTTGCACCTTTTTACCTTTCCAGAACGTGCATATTAAACAATATGCAAAACATGTATCATGGATCTCAAGCATAATCTCATATGCAAACCTCAATTTAAGTTTTCACATGCCTATTCTTCCAATAGCAAAGCTTAAAGAGCATAACATGTATAAATCACATTATACAAAACATACTTCATCATTCATGATACATTAGTTCATATATTGGCATTAAAGTGACCCAAAACCAAACCTTTTTCCATTTCTCAAACACAAGGGATACACGGATTTCACAAGCGATTCCTTAGACCACTTAAACATACACCCATAACCGGAGTAAACGGCACATTTAACCCCTCAACGGTTATGATGTATAGCATCCTCCAATGGGAGTACATGGCACAATTAACCTCTCAACCACTACGGTTCCTATGGTGGAGAAAACGGTACAATCACAGCCCCTCGACACATATGAGGCAACTTATTATAGTGCACTGTAAACCCTATGGCATGCCAACTATATCCGATAATATTTAATCATTATCACTTGCTAATATATTCCATTTCAAACTTGTTACCTTACTGTTTTTCATATGCAACATTAAAACTAAAATCATATAACAGTAGGTAACAAAATCAGACATGTGTATGAAAATCAAGTTTGCCAAACCAAAATTGAGAGCAAAAACATCCAATACTTACTTTCGAGCTTAGACCAGCTTGTCAAGCTTAGTCTAAACTCTCAACACCATTTTCAAACCTTTATTAAGCTGTAAAACTTGTTTCCACTCACCGACAACACAAAGCTTCCCTTGTCGATATGAAACCAACCTTATAACGCCTCCAAACCCTCACAACCACTGTAGGATCAATCTCCCCTATTTTATTCACATAATAACAGAGGATTAATGCATCGTTATGAATCTAGAATCCCATCAACAACACACGACCAAACATCACCAAATACCCTCCAAAACAATATAAATCTACCCTAACACTTCCTAACAACATAGAAAATTAGCAATTCAATTAGTTTCGGGATTCCTTTTGTAAATCTCATCACATAACATTAAAATATACTCCAAATGTGATATAAACCAATCAAGATCACAATAATTCAGATTCATAACAAACTCAATCAAATTCTTAATAAAATCAACATCAAACCATTAAATCTTAATTTAATCATCAAAACATATCAAAAATCAATTTCAAGGATGAAGAACTTGGGAATTTTAGTAAAGAACCTTTGATTAGAGGAGATAAAAGAAAATTACCTCTAATTGTAGACTCCTTCCTTAATTGGCATGATTTTGAAGAAATCTCCAAAGTTGAAGTAGAAGATTCAGTGTGGAAACAAATGAATCAATTGTTGAAATCAAAAGTAGAATTAAAAAGGTTGATTCCTGAGTTTTTTAGAGAGGAAAAAGTAGTTTGGTTTCTGAGAATTTGAGAGAAAAAGATTTGGAGAAAAGTAGTTACGTAAGAAAGTATTTTGGTTAATTAAATCAAAACTAATTAAAAACCTTTTTATCCCATTTATTAAATCCTTTTAAAAATCCTTTTAAAATAGACAAAAATTAAGGAAAAAGTTTGATAGAACCAATGAGTTTAATAGCTCCTTAAAGATTCTAAGTTTTAACCCTTTTACGATTTAGTCACCAAAACAATTTTGAAATCTTTACATTTTGGTCACCAAACCAAAATGTCAATTAATCCAAATTTATTTTTATCAAATTGACACCCCAACTATGTTTAATACATTAATTGAACATTTTAGAATATTTTCTCATATTTTATTTTAGCCAAAAAACCATTTATTAGAATTTATTTCCCGAAACTAGTTGAATTAGCTAACCCGGTTCACCCTAACAGTCTAACCCGATCCTCTAATATTCTAGGCCCAAAATCAGGGCATTACACCATCTATATATTTTATAGTTTTAATCGATGCATCGACTAGATGATCATATGTATCCTTGTTATCAACCAGCAACTTGGCGTTTACGAGGTTGCATGCTCAGTTGATAAAATTACGAGCACATTTTCCATATTACCATATAAAGACAATCAGAATTGATAATGCTGGTGACATTCCATTTTACATACAACATTACTAATTCGCATCAAGCCAACAAATTATCATAAGTTCTCCCCATTACAAAATAGTTTTTGGCCAAGAACCAAATATTTCCCATCTTAGATTTTTCTGTGTGCGTTATATATTCTAATTGCTCCACCACAATGCAAAAAGATGGGTCCTCAAAAGAGGTTAAGAGTATATTTCGGATTTGAATTTCCCTTGATAATTAAATATCTCGAGCTTCTTATATGAAATTTATTTACAGTTCAATTTGTTGACTGCCATTTTAATGAGTCAGTTTTTCCAACATTATAGGGAGAAAATAATTAGCTAGGAAAAGAAATAAGTTGAAATGAATTATCACTATCTCATTTTGATCCACCTACTCAACAAATGTGAACTAGAAGTTCAAAGGATAATTTATTTACAAATTTTAACAAAATCAATTGTCAGATGCTTTTGCTGACCCTAAAAGAGTGACTAAGTCACATATACCAGCTATGAATGCTCTGATTAGAATTGATGTCCCAGAAGGACAACTCTAGTTGCTAATGAGTCTAACTCATGCCTGAAGCGTGGTATACAAGTAGGTTCCAAATATAAAAATCTTTAAAAAGGAAAATGAGCTATATCTTATGATGGTTCGATCGAGGAATCAACGAATTATGAAAATTTCTAGAAGTGATTAAAATGTCTCCATCAGAGACATTAAACATGACTCATGTACCTGATAGTAAAGAGATCTCAATAAATTGTGTCATGTCTGAAAATAAGTGGAACCAAAATCAAATCGACGTCGTAATACATTTGCATGCAATATAACACTAAAATTTTTGATGTGGATCATGAACCATTGTCAATTGGACAATGTAAACAAAAAAATGATTGGCCAAAATGGAAAGAGGCAATTGAGGCTAAACTATAATCTCTTTTAAAAAGAAAAGTATTTGTGATGAGTCTTTGTGAGAAAGAGAAATCAAAAAGGGGAAATCGCGAGATTATAAGGCCGTTTGATTGCACAAGGATTTTCACAAAGACTTAAAATCGATTATGAGGAAACATACTCCTCGGTGGTGGATGTAATTACTTTTAGATTTTTGATTAATGTAGTAATAAAAGAAACACTTAGTTTTCGCCTAATGGATTTTGTTACATCCTATTTGTATAAGCTTCTTGATAATAACATTTACGTGAAACTTCTGGAAGGATTTAGACTGTAGAAGCAGTTAATCCAAGTTCTCGAGAATATTATTCAATCAAATTGAACATATCTCTTTATGAATTAAAACAATTTGGGCACATGTTGTATAACCGCCTCAGTGAACACTTATTAGCGGAAGGCTATAAGAATGATTCAATTTCCCCGAGCATTTTTATTAAGAGGTTTAACTTTAGATTTCTCGTTGTTGTTGTTGTGCATGTTGATGATTTGAATATCATTAAGACTCATGAAGAGATCTCATTAACAATGAAATACTTGTGCATCAATCTACATACACAGAAAAATGTTTAAAGAGACATTACGTTCATACCGCACATCCGTTGAGCATCCCTATGGTTGCTAGGTCGCTTAATGTAAACAAAGATCCATTTCGCCCTCGAGAAAATGGTGATGATATTCTTGGCCCAAAAGCACCATATATATATATATATATATTAATTGATCTAGAAGCATCAGATCTTAGTTGGTCCAGAAATACTATCTAAGTGCTACGAGACCATTACCTTTAGATCTTTCAAATTTCGATGCCTTTTCAAATCATGTAAATAATTGTTATGTACGAGGCAAAGCTAAAATATGTGTTTGGCTAAACATATCCAGAAGATATGTGAATTGCTTTTACAAGATAAGATGCAAGCTATCTTGTGTAGAGATAATGCAAAATTTATATCTCAATCAAAAAGTGGATACATCAAATGTGAAAAAAACGAAACATATTTCTTTAAAGTTCCGTCCCTCATGATCTTCAGAAGAATAGTATGTGATGGATCCTTTCAAGCAGTAATTTGAAAGATCTATTCACCAGTGCATAATCTACTTCAACATTTGAAGATTATATTCAAGATTGAATTATGAAGATTCAAAGATCTTATGTGATGTTTTCAAGAGGGGAATAAATACGTGTTGCACTCTTTTTTCCTTAACTGAGGTTTTGTCCCAATGGGTTTTCTTGTTAAGATTTTTAATGAGACAACATGTTATGCATATCAAATATGTGTGTACTCTTTTTCCTTCCCTAAGAATTTTTTTTCACATGTTTTTATTTAACGAGACACGTTATTTTTATGGATATCCAAAGGAGAATGTTATGAATATTTTTATTTATGGTAGATATCTATATATTAAATGAGACTTTAATGTACTTTATTATTAAGATTTAATACCAATTAGAATTAGGGTTTCCATCTTATGACTATAAATATAGAGTTTAAAAAAAGTATTATATACAAACTTACATTGAGAATATAATATAATTTTTTCTTTAATCTCTCATCTCTATTTTTCTTTATTTTATTCCCAACATATTTTACCATACTTTTCAAAAGAAATTAACCTTAATCCTAAGACTAATAAAAATGAAATTATTCGAAAACCATCTATTGGAAGTTTTATTAAAAGGTTAGTCTCGCTGTCGCCACCTTCTCCCCTCCCTCAGAAATTCCGAATTTACGTCGCGAGACCCTCCACGGTTGCCCTAGCCAAGTAATTTTTCCTTTCTCTTTGTTTTATCCACACCTTTGTATTTCTTTTCCTTTCAATCTTTAGCTTCGTTCTACACTTGCCTTTTCTTTTTATTTGTGCTTGTTAGGATTTTGTTGTAGTAATCTCGCGTAGAGTCAGACTTCTAGCTTCCAATGTAGCATCAGAATTAGAAAATTTTGTTTCATTCATTACTTATTTTTAAGTTTTGCTTATGAATTACTATGTGTTTTTTTTTTTTAGTTTTTAGTATATATTTTTCTAAAAATCCAAATTCTGTATAGTTTTTGTCTGTTTCGCGTTTTAAAACTTCTGTATTGTAATGGATATGTATAGCTGAATTATTTTTATATTGTCTCAGTTTTTGTGTTCTACTTGCAGAGTGATAATTTCAAATTTTGACTTCAAACTTTTTTTTCTTGGCTCTAACTCTCATTTCCTTGAAAAAATAAAAAGTTATTTGGAGTGCCCATATGTGTGTGTGTATATATATATATTCTTATGTTTTAAATGTGGGCATTTATAATTTTTCTGGGTCCTATTTTTAAGTTTGGTTAGTGTTTTTTGGTTTTTGGAAAGAAGTTTGGTTAGTGTTAGTTTGCTTTCAGTTTCCGTTTGCTCATATTTTAGAGGGTGTTTGTGGATTTGATGTTTTATGCAGCTGTTTTTTATGTTCGGTTTTAGTGCTCTGTGAAAAAAAAAAGAATTTTGACTTAATTCTTTGCTTTCCATCTGCGTGATATCATTGGAAAGTGATGTCTGCATTTATTTCTCTCCTGTTTATTTCTCCAAATGTTTGAAAAGAAAGTAAATAATGCCAATGTTTAGTTTTACTTTTCAGGTTCATAGTTCTGCAGTCTTTTGATGTTTGATTTGCTCAGTGTTCGTTATAGTTTTTTTTCTCCCAATGCTGGCAGATATTCCAGGTTCAAATAATGAATGATTGTGGCTGAAAATCTCCACCAGAACTGTTAAAACAATATGGCTTCTGAAGCAGTTCAAGTGAGTTGTGTGATGAATGGAGAGGCTAAGAACAATCAAGCCCTTAAAAGAAAACATTTGGTATCCAATGAGAACATCACAGCTTGTTATTGTGATGACATACATGCCCACTAATACATAGGTGACGTACTCCACGTGAAACGCCAAGGGAACTCCCAAGATGATATCGGTCATAGATTCATGATCGGATTCCTTTAACCTGCAATGGTGAAACTAAGTGAGCTTGGGAAAGCTCAGTAATACAGAACTACCAAAAGATGTTATAAGCACAAGCGGGTATATAACTAAACATAAACTACGATATTGAACCTAGTTACAACAGATTCTAGATATGATGTGAAAGTAACAAAATCATCCTAAATTTGAATATTCGAATACCAGACCAAATGTTTACGGTCCGGAAACATCAGAAGGAAGTTAGATTACATGAATTGAACTAGAAGGTTTAGCGTGTTCTATCAATTTCAGATCAAGAATGACGGTGTTTTTTAGACAACTGTAGAATTTCAACAGTAACAGAGAGGGGGACAGGAGAAAGGTATCACCTAGCTACCCTCCAACCGAACTCCAAAGTGAAATATCCCTATAACTGGAGGCTGGTCCTAGGCCCGAAAGCGTAGGAGGCCTAACAGAAGAACTTACCCCATGCCCGATAGGGCGTAGAAGCCCAATATAAAGACTTACCCCAGGCCCGATAAGGTGTAGGAGCCTAACATAAGGACTTACCCCAGGCCCGATAGGGCGTATGAGCCTAACAGAACGCGCAAAGCCTAATAGAAGGTCAGCTTGATCAGGGCTGCCTACAAGATTTCAATTCGTATTCCTAATAATACTCTAGAGAAAAATATCAGATTAACCAGTGGACAAGAAGTCATCATAAATCAGATATGTTCTTTATTAAAGGATAGAAACCAGATATTGAACTTTCATTTTATAAGACATACATACTTTGAATTGGAGCATATAGCCACAGTTTTAGATCAGAGATTGTTTTACAGATTTTGAGCAGCTTTCAAAAAAAGATCCTTATAAAAGTGGTGCGATGAATAATAACGTCATTTGCGGCATTTGCGTATTTAGTTCATCAGAACCATTTAGAATTTCATAATGCAAAGATCATGTAGTTTAAATATACTATAATGAATCCAAGAATTCGGATAGTCCAGGATCATTCAGGATTCAGGATATAATATGATGGTTTTAAACAATTAGATCAGATGGGCATTACAGTTATTTTAACTCTCAAGGGCAAGCTTGTAATTTAACCGTATAAGGGTAGAGCACATTAAAGTATCTCTGATGTCTAACAACTCATTCATCCTCCGTCTTCGCTTGATTGATAGTTTCCACCATTTCAATGCTTACCAAGTATTCAGACAAGTACTACTTGCATGAATTCAATCCTTAATACTAACTGTAACATATAATTGAACAAATCTTCATATTTCATTACTGGTCTTACCTTGAGCCATCAGACATATTTAACCGCATAATATCCTTTCAAAATCGCAATAAGGTCAGCAACGACTAACTTATCTGTGCCAAGTTTCGTAACTTATCAAACATATCGGTACCTCAGTTTTAATCGGTATTATCAGGATTATCAAAGACCTCACTCTCTCTTTCCAAGCCATGCAGATTTTACTGTTATTTCAGTACTCGACGGTGTTAAAACATTCCAGTGCTCCCTCAGAAATTTCATGATTTCCATAGTTCACGTATATCTAGTCAGTGGTATTTCAGACGCTTAAACATTCAAGGGTGATTCCATTATTCAGGTCCTCTCAGTACCTTCAAACATATTATTCATTTCAGAACTTGGGATTATCCACTCTTCTAGTTAATTCAGAAATTTCGGAGCCCAAGGATACTTTAAGGTTTCAGCCATTAAGATCAATTCAGTAATTTAATCCACTTTAATCTATTCGGCCTTACAGAGAACTATCAGAAAATTCATACTCGAAGACTTATTCTAAAATCAAGAAGAATTTAGGTGTTATACAATCTCGGAGGCATAAATCTTATTTCCATATATTTCCAAGTAATTCGAAGTTTTCACATGAACCCATTGTTTTACAAATTCAAATATAGATTCACAAATCGCTTTTACAGTATGAGGTATTTTAGTTATTTTTGCACTTCAAGGTACGTTCGTCATATCAATTTAGATAATTAAATCCTTGTTAATAATATTCAAACCGAAGATTAATAGTCTTATTAAAAAAATAATCACAGAATCTCAGATTTATTTCTTGTTATAAATTCTTGTTCAGGGTCAATTGATCTTAACCGGTTTATTATCGCCTTACTATAACAATTCAACTTGTAACGAATTGACGGTAAATCTTATGCTTAATTACTTTTATTCATGCAGTAGCCAATCCTCAACAAGTTCCTTAAAGCATACAAAGGGTAGTAAGGTATTACCTTAACTCCGAGCTACACCAGTTTAAACTCCCCTTCGATTGCTCTCAAACCAAAATTCGACATCCACTAACCACATATACGTAGAGTCGCAAAATCCTTCGATCAAACATAACCATTAATCAGTCGTTATTCTCAAGTTCATTGCTCCTAAACTGAAATTTAAACACTTATACAAATTCGGGTTCAAGGTCAAATTAAGAGGCTTCCGGGTTAAAATTTTATGAAACATACTTCAAAAACGGACTCAAGACGACCACGTGTCACGGACAGGCCCCCTTTGCTCGGTTGGCAAGCCGTGCGGCACTTGAAATGGGTGTTACCCAGACAAGTCAGCCTTCCTCATGCCTCATTGTCCAAGGAGTTATCTTGGCCGAGCCTTCTCAGGGTCACAAGGCCCTAAGGCTTTAGAGTTTCGAATCCCGCAGGGTCTAGCGATAGCTGCACTCCAACCTCGTACTTCAGCCACAAGCGCGATATGGGGCCCTATGGCCCCAAACCGTCCCTAGGTATTTCTCCCGGGGAAACAGTGCGCCAACCACTAGGCCCCACGAAAAACCCAAAATGTAACTTTTTGAAAAAAGTTAACTTTTTAGTCAAAGTCAACGGTGACGTCAACAGTAAAAATCAACGCTGACGTCATCGGTCAACAGTCAATGCTGACATCAGCGATCAACAATTTGACTCAAGCGAGTTGACTCACTGAGTTGACTCAGTCAGGTTGACTCATTGAGTTCGAGTCGAGTCAAAAATTGAGTTCGGGTCAACGGGTCAGACAGTTTGGGTCGGACTCGGTTGATGGGCTTGGGTTTGGGCCTATCAGGCCGATCTTGGTCTTGATTAATTAACCGGCCCGGTTTGATTGACCCGGTCTAGAGCTGAACTGACTCAGTTCAAGACCAGACCGGTCCAAGGCCGGTCCGATCTGAGGCAAGCAGCAGTGGTCAGAAATCGATCCGAAGCGGAGCGTGTTCGCCACGCGCGGCCTCCAACCGGCCGAAAAACACCACGGCAACAACAAAAATTCAACCAACACCACTAAAACACAAGTTCTCGAGACTTACTAAGGTGAAAAACCGTTGAAAATGGTTGAAAATGTTTCGAAATATCACCGGGAAAACAAGCCTCTTGTCATGACACTCCACGGCGAATGACGCGGCGACACGATGAAGGAAGGGTTGGGCCTTGGTCATCACGGTTCGGGGAGTTCAGATCTGGCGGCCGTGTCTCACACGGACAACGAAGGTGACCGGAAGCGATGAAGATCAGAGGAGTGATGCTTGGGTTCTCGACGAACCTTTCAGGCAACTTTCATGGCGAACGGCGGCCTGAACAAGCGAGTGGCCGACGGGGTCGAGTTCGGGGTGCCACAGCGAACCAAACGGTTATGGCGGTGATGGACACCGCTCGACAGTGAGACCAGACGATAACGGCAAAGATGGAGGGGCAGGGGAGATTGCTCTGGAAACTTCTCCCTCAGTCTCGATGCAGGTGACTGAATTAATTAGGGGAGGATTGTTTTTAATTCGATTTTATTTATCCAGAAAAAATAATCTAGCACGGTTTAAAATCTATTTTTTTGGAAAGCCACATCATTAAGAGCACTTAGCTCAGTTGGCTGGGTAATTGGCCTATGCAGCTAGGGTCTCGGTTTCGAATCCCCATTCCTGTAATTCCCTCTTTCTTAATAGATTTATTATTATTATTATTATTATTATTATTATTATTTTCAAGGGTGTTACAATTTAATCCCAAAAATATATGAAAATGTGTGATTCGAATATCCTAACCCGCAACCCACGCTGTCAAAAGAGATGACGCCTGAAGATTCGAGACACTCCCACTAGACTATCGAGATCTCGAGTACTAAACTAAATTAATGAAATGAGTGAACATGGCTATTAATAATACATGAATAAATATATACCAATATAAATAAATAATAATATATCAAAATAAAATACGAAAAATACATATAAACACGAAATAACTAAAATGATACTATAATATAACACAAATAACATATGATATATTACATACATATATAGAACCACCTTAAGTATAAATATAATGAATAGTATAATAAAATATATTTATATATATAAAGTAAATAAATATATACATACGTAAGATACATGAAAACATATATATAGCTTCTTTTTCCTTTTTATAAATATATAAACATTATATGTATATAAAGACATATACTACTCAAATATACATAAAACATAATGCATATATATACATCTATCCTACTTAGTATATACAGGTAGACATATGAATACAACACATACATATACAAAATGTATGGCTAAAAAAATAAATATAAATATGGTATTATAAATAAAACGGATACTAAAAAAACATAGTATATACATAGAAACAATCATACAAGAACAAATAAAAGTAATATTACAACGAAACCATATACTAATCATATCAAATATAGAAATATACATACATACCATACATGTAAAAAAAAATAAAAGCCATAAACAACTACATATCATGATAAAAATAAACACATATTTATATACGAGAAGATTGAAAAACAAATATTAAACAACCACCAAGAATTAATCTAATTACATTTGAACAACATATAGAAACATATGAACATGAAAATATAAGAACGAAAAATAAATAAAAAGATTACTAATAAAATCATTATTTCTATTAGATCATAAAAATGGATTACACCACAAGCATACATAAAAAATATACCCAAACCTAAATGTTTATATTCTATCACCCAAATTCCACGAATTGCTGTTGGGGTTGAGAAGCTCGATCGGGCTCGGTGATTTTTGGTGCCGGGAGAGTGATGAATGGCTAATGGTGATTGGAAAAATGGTGGAAGTAATGGTTGTGTGGTCTCTCCCCTTTTCCTTTCTTAAATTGTCGATTGATTCCCCTTTTTAAGTGGATGATGGGGGAGGGGAAATAAGGTGAGGTTGAGATGGGGTGAAATGTGGGGGATCTAGCATAGGGCATGGGGTGCCGCATGGTGTGAGGCGTGGGGGTGCTTTGTGTCACGGCCATACCTTCGTTCACTCGATAAGTATGTCGTGCGGCACTTGAAAGGAACGTTTCTCTACCAAGTCAGCCCTTGTTCTCTGTGTATCTTCGTTCATTCGGTAAGTATACCGTGCGATACTTGAAAGGGACGCTTCCCGACTAAGTCAGCCTTGTTCTCTGTAGATCTGCTCAAGATAAAACAAGCAACGCGTCAGTTCTTAAGCCACAACATAATCCCTCAAGCTATAAGTCGATATTGTAGGGCATAGCGGCTGCCCATAGTCGACCCCCACCTTCCCCGAAGGAAAAAATGGTTTTATTAAATAAAGATATATTCGGGTTACAAAAGAAGACTCGCCCACACTATCGACTTGGGCGGTAGGGGCCGCCTCGATGGTGTGTAGGATACGTATTTGTACCAGTGGATCAGTCCAAACTCTGCCGACTGTCCACCCCCTACATATATGCGAAAATAACTTTATGGAAATGGCCCGAGTAGACACTAAAATGCTTGAAACGAGGACACTCTTCCCTAACTATAAAAATACAGACTCCTTTCCCTAAACATAACAATGATTGAAACGAGGACAACTTATTACCTACCCAACCATAGAGCCTTATACATAGCTGGCCACGATGTATCTACCCGGTTGTGGCCCTATACAGGGGATGGCCACAACATTCCCCTACCTAATTTGTTGACGTCCTCGTCGACTTGGGAGACTTGAGCTCCACGCTTCCCGGAAACATCTACTCTATCCCTATATAATTGCATTGCTGACAATGTCTTCCCATTAGCCTTTGGAAGAATCTTGGCCTCTGCCACTCCTGGTTGCTCCCCTTAGAAGATCAAACAACTCGCCGAAGGGACTGGAACGACTTTCGCATATATCATGAAGTCCAAACCTATGACGACATCAAAGTCATCCATAGGGACTACTGTGTAGCTAATTTTTCCCTCCTATGATCCAATCTTGGTCTTCATATTCCTTACACGTCCCCATATACTTGATGCTTCAGAGTTCACAGATTTTATTCACCTCACATCCTTGGTCAGAGTCAGATTGCACCTTTCCGCTTCCTCTAGAGAAATGAATGAGTCATTTGCTCATGTGTCTACCAAGGTCTTTGTGACTTTCTCATTCAAAACTATGTTCACATACATCAAGCCTCTCCTTGGTTCTGTCCTAGCCTTGTCTTGTTCTGTTTGCATAGAATATAAGAAACGAATAGAACCCATTCTAGTTGGCTCATCCCTCTTGTCATCCAATTGGTGGCCAACCTGGTCTGAACCTTTTAGAGTAGTTCTCAGCACCGATAATGCACTCCTCTATGGACATTCTGCCAGTCGGTGAGGACACTGACAAAGAAAATGACGTAGCCCTCGCCTAGAGGAATCATTATTTTGTCATCTATCTCTTCCCCAAGCTGAAGGTTTCTCTACTCGTGCCACTTTGTAACTTGCTATCCCAATGCCATTGCCGTTACCATGGCCAATGCCATTACCAGTACCATTGCCATTGACATTATCATTCCCTCCGTTGTTACCGTTTCCATTGCTCCAACTACTGCCATCACCACTTGTGGGTGTACCATTACGCTTTGTGGAACCTTCATTGTAACCACTAAGTCGTTCGGCAGCAGCCATCGCCTCAGCCATATTTTGCGGTCTTTGTCTCTGGTCCTCTGTTTTCGCCCACAATTTGAGTCATTCTAGAAAGTAGAACATTTTGTCATGTTCGGCCATATCCTTGATGTCTAACATTAACGCGGCAAACTCTCTCACATACTCACGTACTGCCCTTGTGTGAGAGAGATCTCTCAACTTCTTCTGTGCATTATACTCCACATTCTCTAGGAGGAATGCATTTTTTAATTCCTTCTTCATCTCCTCCCAAGTCTTGACGGAGAACATATTGCCATCAAACCTGGACCGCCACTACAACTTGGCATCCCCTGTCAAAAACATCGAGGCTGTGGAGACCTTGTCCTCATCTGATGTCGTATGCACTACTCGAAAATATTGTTTAATGTCAAATAAGAAATTCTCAAGTTCTTTGGCATCTCTGTTCCCTTCAAACCGTTGGGGTCTGGGATTTTGGCCCTTTGGCCCCTGTCACCTGCAGTTGAATTGCCTACAGCCACTTGGACTAGGTTGATGAGACATCTGAGTTCAGCCAACTCATTCTTAAGGTCACTCATAGCTTATTTTGCTTTATTACTGAGTTTCTTTATGGCATCCGCTAGTTCCTGTTGGGTTTCTTCAATTTCCCTAACACGATCGCTCGTGACCATATGAGCTCTCATGGCTGCTACTGCAGCTTCCAACTCTTTAAATTTAGCAGGATCCACCGACCTGTTGCTTCAACTTTTAGCCATTTTGAAAGGTAAGTATGCACCGTTGTATCCTACAAACACAACCAAGCACCATTGTTCCAAGAAAAGAAAATAATTGTCAGATTCCCAATGATCAAGTTAGGCACTATTGTGCCACAAAACCAACAACACTCTTTTTTTTCAACACAACAAGCGCCTCTGCGCTAAACATAACTGAGCACCATATTGGGTTACTTCCCGAGTGACATCATGCTAGGATAATCATTTTTGGTTAACGACAAGCACCTCTGTGCACTGATTTCAATATGATTACCAGGCATGCATCATCAATTTATAAGTAGTCAGCTTCTCAATACTGAAGTAACCATAGTGATTAACGTCAGTCACCTCTTGTGTACTGATCCCACCAGGTCCAACTCGCTAGCACCTCTGTGCAATATAAAGATCAAGCACCGTGTATGCTTCGATCGCTATAGTGGTTACCGACAGGCACCTCTGTGCGCTGGCTCCACTATAAAACTCGCATGCACCTTTGTGCCACAAATTCATAACCGAGCACCACTGTGCTAAAAGGAATAAGCGCCACTGCACAGATATAATAAGCAAGCACCTTCGTGCCCGAAACAATAGTCAGGCACCTCTGTGTACTAACCAACCCTCAATTTGTTTAACATTGTTGACTCACCCACCCTACTCCTTTTGCGAGGGCGCTTGGTGTGGAGTCCAACAATTTAACATCGTACAAAGTTTAAATTCACATCAACCTGACTCGAAAGCCTTGCTCTGATACCACGTGTCACGGCCATACCTTCGTTCACTCGATAAGTATGTCGTGCGGCACTTGAAAAGGATGTTTCTCGACCAAGTCAGCCCTTGTTCTTTGTGTATCTTCGTTCACTCGGTAAGTATATCGTGCGGCACTTGAAAGGGCCGCTTCCCGACTAAGCCAGCCTTGTTCTCTATAGATCTGCTCAAGATAAAACAAGCAACGCGTCAGTTCTTAAGCTACAACATAATCCCTCAAGCTATGAGTCGATACCGTAGGGCATAGCGGCTGCCATAGTCAACCACCACCTTTCCCGAAGGAAAAAGTGGTTTTATTAAATAAAAGAAATATTCAGGTTACAAAAGAAGACTCACCCACACCATCGACTTGGGTGGTAGGGGTCGCCTCGATGGTGTGTAGGATATGTACTTGCACCAGTAGATCAGTCCAAACTCTGCCGACTGTCTACCCCTACATATATGCGAAAATAACTTTATGGAAATGACCCGAGTAGACACTGAAATGATTGTAACGAGGACACTCTTCCCTAACTATGGAAATACAGACTCTTTTCCCTAAACATAACGATGATTGAAACGAGGACAACTTATTACCTACCCAACCATGGAGCCTTATACATAGCTGGCCACGATGTATCTACCCGGTTGTGACCCTATACAGGGGATGGCCACAACACTTTGCACGGCATGGGTCGGCATGCCTTGCTTTGTTATTATATATTTTTTTAGAATTTGGTTTAAATAGGGTAAATGGTTCAAATATAATTTGGGGCCCGGACAAAAAATGAGTATTACAGCAGTAGACCAATTGGTTAAGAGATTTTGAATTTAGGGTTTAGGGTTAAATTAGTTTTCTTAAAAAATAGGGCCAAATTGAAATAATGTTTAAATAACAAGGGTTACATTTATTTTTTTGAATTAGGACTAAATTGTTTAAATGTACAAACGTGAAAGACTAAATGTGTTATTATACTAAATATTTTAATCGTCGTTAACGCCTGTTAAAGGATTAGTGGTAACATTGAAGCAAACTAAAAGTTTAATGGTAACATTGAAACAATTGAAAGTTTGGTTACCAAATTGAATAATTTATCAAAGTGTAGTTACCATTTGTGAACTTTACCCTAAAAACAAAGTTGAACACACTTGTAAGTAGGGATGGTCATTTTATTCGGGCCGACAGGTTCTAACAGGATCTAATCCTATAGATCGGATTTTTAAGAGAAAATTTTGCGTTTAAGTCAGATTTTTTTTAAGAATAAGATTGGGTCGAGTTTGAGTTTATGATGAAAAATACCCGATCTAAAATAATAATTTAATTTTATTCTGAAAGTTTAGGTATAATTGTTATAATGCTATCTCTTTGTATATATTTTTAATTATCTCCTTATTTTGTTTGGTGAAAATAAAAAAATTATTATAATGTCCCTCCCTATTTATATTTTTTCAATTAAGTTCCTATTTTATCGAATAAAAATGAAAAATAATTTTTTGAATTTATATCGGGTCTGGTTCAGGTTTTTACTCTAAATTTTGGGTCGAGTTCAAGTCGAGTGAATTATCATAAAATGTCGAGTCGGGTTGAATTCGAATGGAGGTGTTAAATTTTTCGACTGGGTGTGGGTTGGCCAAAAACCTGACCCAAGACCATCACTATTATTAATTACTAATCGTCTAGCCCTCAGTTAAATTACATAAATGGTCTTTAAACTCTTAGGTCCTTTGCACTTTGATTACTAAACTTTTAAAATTTATAATACAATCATTGAACTTTTAATTTTCTAAACCTACGATTATTTTTGTCGATTGTGTTAAAAATTTTAACTGACGTAACACGTTAAACTCTATTTATTTTCTTAATAAGATAATATTTCCCTTTTTAAGCTCGTTTTCACATAATTCAAAAAAGAAAGAAAAGAAAATCATTTGTAGTCCTTTATTGTTTTAGTATAAAATAATGTGAAACACTAAAAATAAAACTTTTTTCACTTCTCTTTGTTTTATCTTCATTATCAACATCAATGGAAGAATGAAAGCCATGGAGTTTGAGCGAATCATTTGAGTGTTTTGCTTGGTGGTTTGTTGTACCTGGTTTGAATAGTTTAAGTTAGCTGTAATTTGAGAATTGGTATGTTTAATTGGGTAATTGTAATTTGAGGGTTTAGTTTAGGTAAGCTATAATTTGAGATTGAACGTTTAATTAGGTAAGTTGTAATTTGAGAGTTAAGATCCACTTACCCTAAGTAAAACTCAATTAGTTTTACACTAAATGGGTGGATGAGATTAAATACTTCTCTTTTTTTTCTCCTACAAAAGTTCCTTATTTTCAATTTTAATCTCATCCATCTATTTCACTTATTCAATGATCATGAATTAGTGTAAAATTAATTGAATTTTACATGAATCCTATCGAATGTTAAAAAAAGTGAATCTTATCCAATTAAAATATTGTTTTTAGTTCCAATTTTGTAATATAATAAATCATAAATTATATTTCCATCCGTTCAAATGTTTCTCCAAACTCATATACTATATATTATAAATAATAATAGAAAGGAAAAGAGGGAAAGGATAAAGAAATGAAAGAACGAATATTTAGGGAGACTGAGCTTTGGGGAGTCTTGGAGTAGTTGTGTATCGCTTGGGAGAAAGGCTTTGAACGCATCATCTTGCAAATTGATAATGCTGATGTACAGTTTCTGTCTTCGTCATCTACTACAAGTCCTCATGGACTTGTCCGCTCCATTTCGACACTCCTTGATAGGGCCTGGATGATTGATATTAACCATGTTCGACGCGAGGTGAATATGGCCGCTGACTTCTTGGTAAAGTTTGATACACCTACTGATGGTTCACTGTTGTTGCTCGATGCTCCTCCGCCCGAGATTCTTGATATTCTTCACCGAGGCATACACGGCCTCCCTTATATTCGTATGAAAGGTCTCTAATGTACTGGCTTTTAGCCTCATTTCCATTCAAAAAAAAAAAAAAAGGAACGAACATAAGTAGGGTAAACATCACAATTGGTCACTAACTATTCTCATTTTCTTGTTTTGGTCACTAAACTATTATTTTGTGCAAAATCATAACTAAAGTTATATTTTTCCTATTTTGGTCACTAATGTTACTTTTTCTATTTTGGTCACTAATCTATTGCTTCTTTCCTATTTTGGTCACTAAACTATTCCCGCTTTTATGTTTTTTTGTGAGTTTTTAACGGCGAGTAGGGACGACAGACGGGTATAGTTTTGTGGATTTCGCACCGCACCCGCCCCAGTTGAGACGGGAATGGGTATGAGTTTGGTGGGTAGTGGGCGGGTGTGGACGTAAAAAGTCATACTCGTCGTGAGCAGTGGGTAGGTAATAAATTTGAGACCTTACCCGCATCGTATCCGCTCACCCCGCATACGCCCGCTATATG
The DNA here is from genome assembly GCA_019671005.1 of Hibiscus mutabilis. Classification (NCBI taxonomy): domain Eukaryota; kingdom Viridiplantae; phylum Streptophyta; class Magnoliopsida; order Malvales; family Malvaceae; genus Hibiscus; species Hibiscus mutabilis. The sequence goes on from CM033737.1 coordinate 41,403,624, forward strand.
AATTTTGGATCACTTATGTTTATAGACTTTGATTATGCCTTTGATTATGGTGTTTTATGTACTAAGATCTTGGTTTGTTTTAAAATCTACATTAATCCTTAAGTTTGTAGACTTTGAACTCAATTAATTTATTTTTTAAATAATAATTTATGATTGAACTTGAATTTATGGTTTATGATCGAGATTGAATTAATCAGGTTGTAAATTTGTAATATGTGTGGTTAAGTAGAATTTATATCAGTGTAAATATGCTTTAGTTATGTTAGCTATAGTTAGTTAGTTAGCTAGCTAGCCAGCCAGAGACGGACGTAGGATTTTTCTGTTATGGGACAAACCTATAAAATTCTAAATGGGCAAACTTATAAAATTTTAGGGGGCAAAAATAGATTTTTAATAGAAAATACATAAAAAATTTCTAAAAAAAATCTAATCACGTATGAATTTTAAATTTTTAGGGGGGGGGGCGACTGCCCCTCCAGCCTCCCTCTGGGTCCATCCCTGTAGCTAGCTGTAGTTAAGTATAACTTATATCAAATGTGCTTTAGTTAAGTTAGTTGTAGTTAGTTAGTTGTAGTTAAATTTATATTGGTGTAAATGTATTGTATATATGTACTTGATTAATCAATAAAGCATGCAAAGTTTTACTATTCTTTACAAAAGTCTATGGTTTATTTTTACATAATTCGATATTAGTGGCTGCTTGTCAGGCGGGCACGAGTGAGTACAAGCGGGTACGGGTTCGGTGATGGCTATCTAGTTGGGTAGTGGGTGTAGGGATAGATTTGAGAATGTACCTGCGTGAGCGGGTGTGGATTTGAAAATTGGACCCGCCGTAAGTGGTGGGTAGGTGGTAGATATAAAAATTTTAGGTAAAAATGGGTATGGGGAGAGGGTGTCCACACCCACCCCGCTCGTTTGCCATCCTTAACGGCGAGTGACCAAAATAGAAAAAAAAACGTAACATTAATAACTATTTTGCCAAAAATAATAATTTGATGACTATTATTTTATTTTAAAATACATGCAATTTTAATTTTTTAGATTTTAATCGGGAATAAAAGTCCATCTCAAATTTCATGTAAAGGGAGATTTTTTGAAAAAATAAAAAAAAATATTCAGTTGCTTCGAACCATCCAAAACCGAACAAAAAGAGTATTTTTCATATCTGAAAATTAAGAATTTCAATGGTATATATTTTTTTTATATTCGAAACAAACAAAATATAGCAAAGATTCAACAATTGAGTAAAAAATAGGAAAAGAGAAGAGGGGTCTTACTGATTCAAAATTGCGGAAAAAAGGAAAATTTTAAGACTCCGAGCGGCGGCGCACGGCGGTGAGGCTGCCGAAATTTGAAAATTTGGGCGGCGAGGATGAATGTTTGAATGTTCATATGAACATTTCAGAGAAAAAAAACAGCCCCTTTTGATCCATTTCAAATTCAAATGAAATATTCTAAAGTGTTTTTAATGTTTGTTATTTATACCCATTTTTAGACTGTTTATATAAATAGTTTAATCTCACCATAAATACCTCCGCCCTATGTAAATTGCTTCTGCCATCCTCCTTTATTTTTTATTTATTCAATTTAGTCCCTAAAATCTTTCAATTCGGTTTTAAAATTTTGTTTGATTTCCAGTTTAGACCGAACAATTAAAACAAAACAGAGAAATTACAACATAAATCCTTACAACCTTTTCGGCTTCTGTTTTTTGTAATTTGGTCACTCTTTTTTTAAGATATTAATCGTTATTATTAATATATTTACATATGATTATTATTATTATATGTATATATTGTTTTTTCTATTACATATTATGTATTTTGTATATATATATATGTATGCATGTATGTATATTATTATTATTATTATTATTATTATGTATATAGTATAATTTTTATTTGTATAATTTTTTTTCTATTTTTTATTGTGTATATTATTATATAATATACGTTTACTATAGTTATATTTGTTACGTATTGTTTTATTATATGTATAGTTTTTTATTTTTGTTGAGCTCAAAATCCTTGAACCGAATTGCTTGTTATGTGGTGGAGAAGTCGATTTTTGGGTGTATGTGGTGGAAGCAAAAGATAAGAAAATGAACACAAGGATTTTAGAGTGGTTCAAGCTTCTAACAAGCTCTACATCCACTACCTTAACTTCCCCACTAAGGATTTCCCAAATTCACTAAGAATTTCTTCCCTTTTTACAAGGCTTAGGAGACAACCTTTACAATCTTAGACCCAATTATCAAGTCTAGCATCCAAAGCTCACAACCCAAGCTTTGGGAATCCTTACAAACAAAAGAAATAAAGCAAATAAGAAATCCTCTCTACAAGGTGATGTTTGCACTCTTTAAGAACTCACCCAATCTTAAAACACTTGAGCATATATTGACAATTAAGCTCAAAAGTGTTGTCTATACAAAGAATGAGAATTAAAAGCTCTAAGACAATTTTGGCATCATAATGTTGTTGACAATTGAAGCATTAGTTGTTGCTGAAGCTTGAAGGTTCCTTTTATAGTCTCAATTGAGTTTCTAGCCGTTGGAGACAGTTGGGATTGAATTGGAGCCGGTGGAGACTAAATTTCACGCAATAAATACAGTTTTAGTGCTATCCGTATCGGTACGCGGGTACCCATATCGATACAGCTACTAGCCGTTGTGCTCAATTTGGATGCCCATATCGAAACACCTTAGGCCGTATCGGTACGGCGTATCGGTACGCCTTGGTCCGTTTCGGTACGTTCTGCAATTTAAAAGATCTTTGAGAAATAGTCGTTGGGGGTGGTTGAAAATAGGATCGGTACGCCACGTGGCATATCGAAACGATCCTCTCCATATCGGTACGCCTAGGAGCGTATCAGTACGGTTTTTAGTTATTGAAAAAATACTATAGCTGAAACCCTTGGACCGTATCGATACGGGGTATACCGTATCGGTATGCGTGTGTTGAAAATAATATTTTGGCTACATTAAAACGTCTAAAATCATTTCCAAAACCTCTCAAAAACTTTTTAAAACTTATTTTCAAGTTGTTTGGACTTTGAAGCATTTTTGAATTCTTTTCAAATTAATCCAAAACTAATTTTCAATTATTATATCAAAACATAAATCCTAACAATCTCCCTTTTTTATATAATAAAACTAACTTGAAAAATTATTTTTTAGATTCTCCCCTTAGTAAGAATAAAATTTGAATAAGAGATTAATTGTTGAAAATCTTATAAGCTCCCACTTTTTCATTTGAAAAATCAATTTTTCAAAACAATTTTTATTTTTAAGTATTTTTATATGTATTTTTAAGGTATTAAACTCAATTTATTTAAGGGATATTTTCCAATTTATATCGGAAATCGACTAGGAAATAGTTATCTGACCTATTCAGGTGTCATTTTTCTCGATTTTTGTAAATAAAAAAATATTCTCCTTGGACCGCTTGTTTGGATTAAATTTTAGATTAAAATTAAAATTAAAATTTTTATTTTTCTTGCAAAGATAACACCAAATCAGCATTGTACCAATTTTGAACGTCGTGGGTCACTAATCCTTACCCACGCGTAACCGCTCCCGAACTCAAGCGTTTTGAATCTCTAGTTATTTTTTAACAGTACCCGGCCTACCAAAGTAGCCGGTGATGACTCCATCTTTCATTTTTTTCATTTTTTATGGTATTAAGCCGAAAGTGTCATCTCGGTCTCCAGGTGTCATCTCCTTTGATGCTGTAAAATACTTAAAACATTTAATATTTTTTAAAATCATTTTTTCCAAAAAAAAAAAACCTTTATTACAGCTCTCAGCAATAATTTGCTAACCATTTCACAAAGCCTCTAAATGGATACAACAATATATATCTATGTTAAGTTCCATATTATTTCCATATTCGCATACAGAAAGCACAAGTTCAATCTTCTATCTCTTTCGTGATGCATGGATACACCACAATAACGCCGGCAGGTGAGAAACACTACTTTAGCCTCATTCTCGGCTGATCTTCATTCTTTTGGGCACTGGGGACAAGAAAAGCTTTCTAACCGAGGCAATGGGATCATTAACCTGCATAATAAAATCTAGGATGATTATTATCCTCTAGAGATGATAAAGCTAAGGATGTTCATCCAGAAAAAACAGAAGCCTAGGAATTTTATTTTGATTATCATGGATAAGAAACAGTTCTTTAACGAATTGCTTTATGGAATTTGAAACCTAAATGTTATCAACAGATTCGAAAATTAGAGTAAGATGATAAAAGAGTGGATATGCACAGTAAATAATTTTTTATAAAAAAAAAAAGAGCAAGCAATACTATATTCATGAAGCAGATCCATTACTTGAATAAGTAACATTTCAACTTACCTTAATCATGGAGGCAGATGACGGAGAAGGAGAAGGAGAAGGAGAAGGAGAACATGCAGGTGAAGAATGAGGAAAATCTTTCCCACATAGCAAAGCAGATAATGTTTGTTGCCATCCGGGTGCCCCACCACTCATTGATGCAATCCATGGACAAAAATGTCTGTGCTGCCTGATTGGATCAAACTCTGATACTTTATCCATGTGCAGTTGCTTTAGATCCTTTCCTGGAAAATGGAGGAACATTAGTTGATCACCCTTGTAGTTAACTGACAAAATTCATGAAATCAGAGAGACAGGAATACGACAGACACATAAACCAGATATAACTTACATATCAAGAAAGAAAAATTTTCATTACCAATCAGCTAGATGGAAAAGTTCTAATGAGGAATTAAGAAAATGGAAAGGGAAAAAAAGACCACGCAGCTACTGGATCATCAGCCTTTCCAGGTAGCAGTAGCACTGATAAAAATCACAAAGCACCCGGCCGCTCCAACAGAAGGTTTTAAAGTACAAATATATATGGGGCATTATTACAAAAGCAAAAAGAAAAAATATTGAATTCTAACTTGTTGCAACATCACACAAAAGGATACTAGTGCAGATTAAAACCGTCGAGATTATTGTCAACGAATGTAAACATGCCATCCCAGTGGCTATGTTGAGTGCCATCAGAGTTAATTATTGCCTATTTATCCTTGGATCACTGACCTCTATCCGTCCAGTTGCAAATTCCAATATCAAAATAAGTTAAATTAGAAATGACATTAAACCCCATCACCATAAATTGAAAGCAACTCATGATGATAGCCTCAACAGCAGACATCAACATAATTATTCCTTCCATGTAGGAACATTGTTGGACACTTTGGGCTTTACAGTACTACTACTAGGAAAGTTGAGCATTCTAATGAGTAAGGAAACAAGAACCACTCAATCACACTGGTAGAAAAGAAGAGTTTAGCAAATTAGATTACTACATTGTGTATTGATTGATCAGCTGGTAATCAGAGAAGTCATATGTAAATCACATGCCCTCAGGAATAGACCATTAATAGAAATTGAACTTTAAAATAGGCTTGAGATGCTATATGTATGAAAAATAGAATATTCATATCCTGATTTAACTTTCTGTAACATAAAAATAAGTAGCATCTTCCTCCAATTGAAAAAAAAAATGTATGTAGTTTAACTTCATAATCAAAAATCAATAAGCAGTTAAAACAATAGCAGCAGAGCCACAAACAAAAGGAGCTAATTAACTACACAGAAAAAAGATTAGAAAAAAGCAGGCATATTGACTGTGGAACTTTCATTTTATTAAATAACTTCAATACTACTAAGAATTAAGCTTATTGATTACAAATGATAATGCATTAATGCTTACCTTTGGGACAGGTTAACCCCTTATTGTTTTGGGCAGTCTGGACGTCAGCAATCACCCCTTCCTCACTATTGGCTAAAGTTGTGTCTTCTCTTGAGGTCATCTTGTATGTGTCATCAACATTTGAATCAGCTTCCAAGCAAGGGGCAACACATGTAGAGTCTTGATTAGATAAACAAATTTCTTTATCACAGACCTTCTCTGCTTCTGCAGTTTGTTCTGGATGGCACCTTTCAGATGTAATCATAACTGATGAATCATCATTCTTAGTTCCTTCTTTTCTAGGGGAAACATTAGCACCTTGGATCATATCGGAAGACGCTTCAACATGAGTGGTGTCAGAATTTTTTACTGCAAAATTGCAAGATTTATCATTATCTACCTTTTCAAGAAAGTTATTACCTTGGCAAGAATCTTGGACTACATTATGAGAACTCTGTATTTGAACCCCCATATTAGAATCATCTGTACCAGCATAAGGAGAAATCTCTTTTGCAGTGACGGCGGTTCCTTCCAATGGTGTGACGTTTCTAAAATTATCATCTCTTTGCACAAACATCATGATTTGAGCAAGAAGACTGACCATTGCTTTTAGAATTACAATTAACTTGACCATCCTTTTTGCTATTTGAAGTTCCCAACTCCGCCAACGGGACACCTGGCTCACTAACACTATTATTGAAACAATCTATTTCTCCCTGAAACTCGGACTCTACTGGAGTATTTTCTAGATTACTATATATCTGATCTCTTAACTCTGGATGGTACAAAAATCTAGCACTTAAACTCTGGCCAATAACAGGTAAACAGATTCGTGCTTTAAAGTTTTGTCGTGTTGGTAGCGGACCCCCAGCTATAGTCAAATTTAAATTTGAAGATTGCTCCATAATTGATGAGCCACCGTTTGAAGGAACAACATCACCACCATCACAGACATTGTTTTCATGGCCAGAATCATGGGTTCCAAGATTGACTTCACAACCAAATAATCTGAAGAACTCTACAGGCCGTTGAACAGTGTTGAAAGCCCATAATCCAACACTTGCGCCACAAAGCCTGCAATCTAAAGCAACAGATTTGGGATCATATTGCAATCTAAACGAATTCTCAAAGTCTTTATTTGCCTCCAAATTTTCATTTTCATCAGCTGCATGGAAATTGAGACACAAATTTTGTCGATTATCAGCTCCCTGGGTTGAACTTAAAATTTCAGCATCTTTGACAAACTGACTCTGACCATCCTTGCAGTCAACTACATACGGTAGTGGACGTGGTTCCCAGCCAAAGAGACTAATAAGCTTTTGCGCCTGCGACATTTTCAAATTAATCAGTCTTCAGCACCAGCAGAAATTCAGGAATGCATAAATGATAAAAGCACAATCACCAATGCAGGGCATGTTATACTTGTACAATCATAAATTGGAGAAACCACTGGATTATCATCACTCTTTTTTACCAAAGCAGGTGGAATGGTATGAAAATGCAGTACGAGAAAGTTTCAGAAAGCAACATGCATGTTTAAGTGTACATGTACTTATGCAACAGCATCTGGCAAAAGTTTTCAGCCCAAATGCACTTGTAATTGCAAACCACAATAAGAAACAAGTTTCCTACCTGATAATATAATTTAGCAGAATCCACAGCAGATCCGTCTTCCATACCTTCCAATTGAGAAAACTCAACATTCTCTCTCAGACAATCCACGATTAGGGGTTGTCTGAGAAATTCATCGAGCTGAGGGCTTCTCATAAATTCAATGGCTGAAGATGAAATTACTGGAAGAGCCATAAGTTGAAAGAGTGAGCTCGATCTCGCCCGGAATTTATCAACTAAATCAGCAGGTACAGTGGGAGGAAACTCAGCCAGTCTTTCATCACAGACATTGTCAATCCAAGGGCAAAGCAATTTGTGTCCACTATCCAGCTTTAAGCTAAATACCGAGGCTGCCTTCTCAACTGAAGAGTACAGAAAAAATGGTATCTAATTTAGCCTTGCCATAGTATTAAATTGTGGCCGCAACGCAACGTGCCCCATCGTAACGGTTTTGGAGGTCGCCGCAACACCACAACACCGCAACCACACTTAAAACAATAGTTATAATTTTAGAGAAAATTCACGCCACAATGGCCGCAACCGCATCCGCAATTTAAATACGAGAATTTTCAAACTATTTGTTCAAAGTTCAGCAATATTAGATGCAAAACATACCTTGCTGCCGTGTCCAAGAAGGTGGAGTCGAAAACAGGAGACGAGCTCCGCATGATTCACAGGCAAGAATGTCCATATCTACATTGACCCAACCTCTCATGGCACAATTAACAGCACTTGCTACCTAAAAAGAACGGAAAACATTATCATTTCTTCATACAAAAGACCCAAAACATTAAAAAAAAAAAGAGTCAGAATATATAGAACAGATAATAGAAACCTTGGGTTTAGCAAACCAAGTCATGGATTTGAAAGTTGATAACCTCCTGAGAAGATCTCCTCTATCCCATGGTCTGCAAATGGGAGATTCAGTCGCAGCTAAGCAATGCTGCTTCTCTACCGCATACGATGGATTTGGCCGTTTCTTCGCTTGTAAAAGCTGTCCTTGTCTTCCCGTTCCCGTTTCCGGCGGCGGAGGACTGTCAATTATTTACAAACAGATTAATAAATCAACAAACAAATAGCAGTTATAATGATAGTTTATAGATATTTCAAGTTTCATCAACTACGAGGAAACAAATCAGTGGTTAAAAGGAAAAAGAAAACCTGGAGGACGAAAGGGTGGATTTAGAAGAGTGGAAGAGCTTGTCCATGATCGAATGAAACCTCTTCTCTGGATCGTCGGCCATTTTTTCCCCTTTTTTGGAAGAAATAATATCTTGGGTGTACAAAAAAAGAAACAAAGAGGAGGAGAAGAAGAAAGTTGTGAACTTTTGCCGCTCCAACAACGACTGGGCTCTTCCGAAGTCTAACCATTGGATTTCTTCACCCCCGGCATCATATCAGTTCAGGGCCAGGCCGAGAAATACTTTATTAGGACAGAATGATGAAGATTAATAACGTAGATAGAAGCTGATCAATTAGTAGGCCCAGAATAGGAAAGCTTCACCTTTGGATATCCTACACTTGAACAAAAGTTTTGCCCATTGCTTCATGTAGAAAGTGATTTCATATTTTTTTCTCCGAACATGTTGTATAGACTCAATTATAATTTTATGTGGAAAAAAAATTAAAATTACGCTTTATAGGAAGCGACTTTGAATATTGTGTACTCTCAAAAATTGATTTTTGAAGTGATTCCGTCCTACGTGTTTAAAAAAAGGCATTTCCATAAATAATTTTGGTAGGGGATTATCTATCTAATTAATTATTTTAAAGGGAATATTTAGATGTTATTTATTTTTATCCCTATTTATTTGTTTTGAGGGGAGTATAAAAAACGATAGGTCTAGGGTGCGGCTAAAACGACAAGTTTCGAAATTTGTTCTGTAACACCCTAAAAATTGGCCTAGTTGAAATTAAATTTCGGTAATCGAAAATCTAATATCAAAAAGTCAAATTATTGCATTGACCTTTGACCAAGTGGTCAATTGTTCAAGTATTGAACCCTAATTAAGCATATTTATTGATTAAGGATCATATTAAAACTATTAAAACTTGGCTTAGTGAACTAATAGTAAAAATTAAAACTATTAGACCCAAAGTGTAAAGTATAAAAAATTGAAGGACTAACCTCACGATTAGCTCCTCCCAAGCTTTGTAACCACCCACGCGGGACAAAGGGATTGAATTCCTTCATATGAAGGAAAGCCTAAGAATAAAATTGAAAAGGATTGAAAAGAAAAAAAAGCTTACCGATTGATGTTTTCAAACAAGCTTCACCATCTTCATCTTCTTTCTTTAGCAAAATTAAGCAAGCACCTCCATTGTTGTTCATGCAAAATTTAAGCTTTCTTTAATTTATTGATCTCATCCCATTCCTATCGATCAAGTAAGCAAAAGCTCTATATTAATCTATTGATTTCATGGTTAAATCATGTCCAATTCCATGTTCAAGGGTCATGAAACCTAAGAAATTTACATGGATTCTCTAGTTTAATCCCCATTGTTTCTATAGTTAAATGAAACTAAGGACAAGGTTATGGGTATTGAAATTATTGAAACTATTGTAATCTTGTTCCATAATGTTTGTTATCTCAAGAGCAACAAGGTGAGGAATCGTCTATTTTACCGGAATCCAACAAGCTAAGGAACAAGGGAATTATTATCTGGGAGCCTTGAAAGTCTCAAAAATTTTGGTAAGTGTAGTCAGAGTCTCGAAAAAGGTTAGGTGCCTTTCCGATTTTTATTGATTACTGATTATTGCATTACTAATATGTTTCAAGATCAAGTTATAGTAAAAACCTCATAGGAGGATTATTGATAAACATTGATAAGCTCATTGCATTGAATTATTGACTATCGAATCATTGTATTATCATAGATATCATTGAATCATTGCAAGGCTATATTGGTCATTGATATTGAATCATTGAAAGTATTGTTATTGGTATTGTCATTGTTATTGCTATTGGCTTAATTCATCGGACCTTAGATTCGAATGAAAATTAAATACAATTGGCATGCCATAGAATTTATGAGCTCATTGGTATGGAGTGGACTACGGTCCTTGAGCTAAGGTTCCTATTGGCGATGTTGGCGGGATGTATGTAGTATTGGTCTTTTGGCAATGTTGGCAGAATTTGACCATTCATTGATTTTGGCGATGTTGGTTGGGAATTCGCGTATCCACTATCTCATATCGATCCAAAAATTAAGATTATTGAAATTATTGTTAAAGCATAATTTGAGATGCATTTACATTGATTTGTTACCATGGCTACCATCGGCATTTATTGTATTGTTCATTGCATTGTTATTGATATCTTATCTAGTTCAATTTGGGGATTAGGCCACACGTATCGATACGGCTCGACATGTACCGATACTGATTTTAGGTCTGAAAGAAAATTAAATATTGGAGTATCGGTACGGCTTAGTTTGTATCAATACGGGTTTTCGATTCGAAAGAAATATAATTATTGGTGTATCGGCATGACCTTCTCGAGTACTGATACCAATACATGTCAGTTAGTTAAAAAGGCTGGGACAAGTTTTGAATCATGGTTATTAAGTCACCAAAATTGTAAGGATCGATTAAGAGCTTTAATGAACTCTGAATCTACTGAAAATTCACAGGTAAGCTATTGGAACATTGAATTTCCTATTGTCAATGTTATTTATTAATAAGGATATAGAAATTTCAAAATTTACAATTTAGTACTCAAACTTGAAAAATTTATAGAATGGTCTCCTAAACTACTTATTATTGCTTGTACCGATTCATTGACATTATTGTATCGATTAAACACCATTGAACCATTGTATTGTATCATCGAAACATCGCTAAATCACTGGAATCACTGTATCGATTACCGTTATCGATCACCGGTAATATTTTCGACCCGGCTCCCTACCAGACCGAGAATGGGGTGTTACATGTCCAATAACCTAAAATGTTAGACTTTTTGATAACATTTTAAGTTGTATTTTTCATATTTTTGACAAGTTTCGAAACTTTGACTTTTTATAACATTTTAGGTTGATGATTTAAAAAAAAACAAGTTTCGAAACTTGTCAAAAATCACAAAAAAACCCCCTAAAATCTAATAAAAAGTCTAATATTTTAAGTTCTTGAACAAATTTCAAAATTTACTATTTTTTAGCCGCGCCTTAAACCTGTTGTATCACATACTCGACCGTTTTTTAGTGACCTTTTCCCTTTCATTTATTTTAAAGGCATGCATTTTTCATTAAGGTTTTCCATATTTTAAGAAAATTAAAGGTAATATTGTAGTGCTACGGTGATTTGTGAGGTTGTGTCTAAGCTTTTTAGATTCTGATATTTGTAGTAATTTGTAATAGAGTAGCATCCTTTATAATTTATCTCATTTCAAATAAAGTAATGCAATTCTGTTGCATTAATTGACGAGGCAGTGTCCAAATTTTCCTTCGTAATCTTTGTAATAAAAAGATATCCTTCGTCAACTCTTCTCGTATTTTAAAAAATTGGTTGACCTCTGCTCTATGAATGAAAATGATTTTGTAATTGTTAGGATCTTGGTTGTTAACTCTTTGTTTTCTGTTTTGTCTGTTATTTGTGGTTGGGAATTGACATGCAGACTAATATGAATTATGGACAGAAATCTTTCGTCCTTTTTCGACCAATTTAATTTTAATTTAAAATAATTATATAAATTTAAATCTTCATATTTTAAAATATGCCAATTTAATCGTTTTTATTCTCTCGAATCACTTGTATACTCTCAATAACACTAGAGTACTCCATTTATAATCATTAATTAATTTAATAAATTAATTTATAAATATAAAAATATTTATAGTTATAGTTATTTTTTTAAATGTTAGATATGTGTTAATATCTACATTAAAATTAAACTCATTAATACTTTCACATGAAAATATGTTACAAATAAAAATATATATAAATATAGAAAAAAAACATTTTTTTCTACATCTTCGAACTAAAAGAATAAAAATTATTTGTTCTTTTTTATGCTCCTATTTATATACCAGACTAAAAATTAAGTTTAGAATTTAGGTTTAAGATTTAGAGAATTGAGGGAATGGTGTATTTTTAGGGTTTATAGCTAACGGTTTAGGATTTAGAAGTTATGGTTTAAAATTTATTTTTTTTAGTGTTGGGGCATAAAAAGGAGCATCGAAAAGAGAGAAATTTTGTTCGAAAAAAAAAATGAAAATTTTGGAATTTTTTTTAAATGAACTCCACGTTATTCTCTGAAACCAAACCACAAAGCGATAGAGCCCTGAAAACCACCATTTTCGGTCAATTACTTCCGACAAAGCTTCCAAGAAAGCAGCTGCAAAAGCCATCTTGATGCTTCCAACATCCTCGTCTCCCAACTCCAGCAATTGCACCGCCTCCCCTAAAGCACCCCAACTCCACCGCAAAATCTCCTCCGGCTCCGGCTCCGGCTCCGGTTCCCTCCAATTCCAACCTTATTTCTTCTTACCTAACCATATCCGCTTATGGCTGCTCTTCTTCATCATCTTTCTTCAGATTTTCATACTCCTCATGGCTCGAGCCCTCCATCTCTCCCATCGCCGGACCCATCCGTCCACTCCTCATCATCTCCTCCAAAACTCGCCCAACATTTCATCCGCTAACATTCCTACCGTTTCACCGTCTGACCCGTGCGAGTTCGGCCGCATATTTGTCTACAACTTGCCTGTTTTTTACAACCGGGAGTTGCTGGATAATTGCGTCGAGTTGAATCCATGGCATTCACGTTGCGAAGCTTTATCCAACGACGGATTCGGTAGAGAAGCCACAGGATTATCCAGCGTCATACCGGAGGATTTGGTTCCAGCATGGCACTGGACGGACCAGTTCGCCATGGAAGTTATTTACCACAATCGTATTTTAAACCACAAGTGTCGTACGATGGAACCGGATTCCGCGAAGGCGTTTTACATTCCGTTTTACGCGGGACTCGCCGTTGGGAAATACTTATGGCTTAATCATAGTTGGAAAGATCGTGACAGGTACTGCGAGATGATATTGAAATGGCTGCAGGAGGAGCAGCCGCACTGGAAAAGTTCCGGTGGTTGGGATCATTTCATAACAATGGGGCGCATCACATGGGATTTTCGACGATCCAAAAACCAAGACTGGGGCTCCAGATGTATCTACTTGCCGGGTATGGATAACATCACGCGACTTTTGATCGAACGAAACCCCTGGGACTACTTCGACGTCGGTGTGCCTTACCCCACCGGATTCCACCCCAGAACCGATTCCGACGTCATACAATGGCAAGCCTTCGTCCGCAACCGTAACCGCAAAACCCTGTTCTGCTTCGCCGGAGCTCCACGCAACGATTTCAGACGCTTGTTGTTGAGCCAATGCAAGAATGCGTCAGGTTTATGCCGGGCCGTGGACTGTGGGGGCACCACCCGCTGCTCCAACGGGAGTTCCCTAGTGCTTGAGACGTTTTTGGATTCGGTGTTTTGCTTACAGCCAACAGGCGATAGTTTCACCCGCCGATCAATATTCGACTGCATGGTAGCGGGTTCGATCCCGGTGTTCTTCTGGCGTCGGTCGGCGTATCTTCAGTACCAATGGTTTCTGCCCAGTGATCCTAAGGGATACTCGGTTTTCATCCACCGCAACGAGGTGAGAAATGGGACGTCAATTAAGAGCGTGCTTGAAAGTTACAGTAAACAAGAGGTGAAGAAAATGAGGGAGAAAGTGGTAGAATATATTCCAAAGCTAGTTTATGCAAAACCTAAAAGGGGTTTGGAGACTATAAAAGATGCATTTGATGTTGCCAGTGAAGGTGTATTAAAGAGAATTAAGGAGCAAAGGCAGCTTGGATACAAGTTGAATTGGAAACCATGATTCAATTATTACATATTATCTTATTCCTTTGGAATCATAAAACTTTGCATTTGTTTTTCTCAGTTTTCTAAAGACCACGAGTGTAAATTTTTGTATCCATAGCCATGGCCATATATAATAAAACAAACAATGTGCTCTCAACACTAAAAATAAATTCTACAGGTTAATCTTAATTTTTAAAATTTACGCCTACACTTTATATATATATATATGAACTCCAAAAATGGATAGCTGATTTTTATTCTTTTAAGTGTCTTATGTAAATCTTTAAAATTCATCTTTCACCACCTGTGCATGAAATATTTTTTCTTTTATAAATACGAATAAGAATGACAAAATAACCCGCCTCGCTCCGACCCGGTGTGCCTGACCTGATCGGATTTTTTCTTATGATTTTCGGGGATCGGGGCGAGTATTTAAAAATGTAAAGGCGGGACGGGGCGGGTTCGGGTATGATATGAAAATTCCCCGCCCCGCCCCTGTATTTTTTTATTATTTTTATTATATTTATAAAAATACCACTATATATAAATACTTTTAGGAGTTTCAAGCTATTTTTTTAGTTTGTGTTTATCGTAAATTTTTGTTAGATATTGTTCGAATTTTAACATATCTGATTCTAAAAGTCAATGGTTGAGTTTTTTTTTAAATATGTATTTTTCTTTATATGAGTAATTTAATTGTTTTATTTTATTTTTTATATAGTTTAAAGTCTGTGAATTTTATATTTTGTAAATATAATGGTCGTTCGATCGAATCTAACATTTATCGTCGACGAAATTTAATATATTTTTTTATATTTTCGGGTCGGGTCGGGTTTAAGGTTTATAAATCAAGGCGGGTAAATTATTATTTTATTTCCGGGGCGGGGCGGGACGGGATGGGATCGGGTTTTGGGATAAATATATCGAGGCGGGTTCGGGACGGTCAAAAACTCGCCCCGCCCCGCCCCGCCCCATTACCATCCCTAAATATGAAGTGTTAAATTTATTGTGCTATCATGCCAAGTAAAACAGAGTCCGCATCCTCATTTCGTTACAACATTAACGGCAGGTGACTAAAAATTAAAACTTCTAAAATATTGGTGATCAAAAGAGAAATGTTTTAAAGTTAGATGATAAAATAAAATTAAACACAAAGATAGGTGACCAATCATGTACCTTCACCTAATATATACATATGAACCCCGTGTAGGAGAAAGTACCAGAACTGTCTCTTCCCCTTCTTTTGTTATTGTACAATTCTGCTTTTAACCTCATCGTTTCCCGGCAAATTTCCATCCATTGTTTCCGGTTGAATGACTTGGTCTAATACTGTTTTCCAACATCATGGCATACTGCAGAAGCGCGAAGCTTGCCGTTAATACTTTGCGCCGGAGTTTCAGTTCAGGGCCTATTTTCCGATCACCGATCCGAGATTCGTCTTCAACAATCTCCCAGAACCTTGGGTCTTCGATTCCATCTAAGTTTTCTGGGTTCTCTCCGTATTCTTCTAATAACCATTGTTATGATCCCTTTCTTAACGGCGCAAGGAGATTTTACTACGTCGATCGATACCGTGTTCAACATTTTAGGCGACGGGGTCCGAAAAGGTGGATCCAGAATCCAAGGAATGCGTTGATTGTTGTCCTGGTCGGTTCAGGGGTTTTAATTACTGTGTATTTTGGTAATTTGGAAACTGTTCCTTACACAAAGCGAAAACATTTAGTCCTCTTGTCTAAAGAAATGGAGAAAACGATGGGCGAGTCTCAATTTGAGCAGCTTAAAGCAGCTTATAAGGGAAAGATATTGCCTGCTGTACACCCGGAAAGCGTTAGAGTGAGGCTGATAGCTAAAGATATTATCGATTCGTTGCAAAGAGGGTTAAGCGTAAGCCATGATCCGATATGGACTGATTTGGAGTATGGGTCGCTGGAGAGTTCACTTGTACATGATACTATGACCGGACCGATTGCGACGAAAGGAGACTCGAGGGTGAACTGGTCCGGTGAAGACGAGATTCTCGATGATAAGTGGGTTGAGAAAAGTAGGAAGAAAAGCCGAGCGACAGGATCACAACCGACAACATCTCATTTGGCAGGATTGAATTGGGAAGTTCTGGTTATCAAAGAACCTGATGTTAATGCTATGTGTTTGCCTGGTGGGAAGATTGTGGTGTTTACGGGGTTGCTTCAGCATTTTAGAAGTGACCCCGAGATAGCAACCATAATTGGACATGAGGTATATATAATCCATATTGCTTATTACTTTATGCTGTCATTTCTTATGGATATAGGAATGATATTGTCTTCTTAGTTGTGTTTATCTGTTTAGGTCGGACACGCGGTGGCTCGACATATAGCTGAATCAATTACCAAGAATCTGTGGTTTGCCATCCTACAATTGATACTTTATCAGTTCATTATGCCTGATTTAGCCAACACAATGTCAGCACTCATCTTGAGGCTCCCCTTCTCTCGCAGGTATCGGTAGTCCTGTATTTGCTTCTTCTTCTTTTGTGCAATGTCAGTTGAATTAAAACACTGAGGTTTCTCTAAAATTTTGTTGTCATCGAATGGTTTGATATCGAGCAGTTTTTTGGTGGAACACCACTATAAATGAGCGGCTTTAGTTACACAGGTTTTATACTTCAAATTTAAGCTAAACTTTCATAGATTTTTCATGTGCAATGTGTATACTGTGTGCACACAGATATAAGTTAGATGCTATAATTGAAACACCCGGAATTCACGACCTCGTTATCTGTAGCAATGGATGGACTCGTCTAAAATAGTTTTTTGAATGCATTTACCAATATACTTGATATTGATCCTAATCCAGAGGATAAACTGTTGCCTGACAGATTCGAAGTAATCTTTTCTCCTACTAATAAAATTTCCATGCATTTATGAGTACCATTTGAGGCTTAAATGTAGAAATATGGCAGAGAACTGATGAAAGATCCCTTCATTCTTTCTGTTGTCTTAAAAGACCGGGTTTGTGAATTTAAACGTAATCCAGTACTTAACCCTTATGTTATCTCTGATAGGATGGAACTTGAAGCTGATTACATTGGGCTGTTGTTGCTTGCATCTGCTGGCTATGATCCTCGAGTGGCTCCCAAAGTGTTTGAGAAGTTAGGAGAAGTTGCAGGGGATTCAGCAATGCAGGATTATCTCTCAACGCATCCTTCGGGAAGGAAAAGAGCTCAGTTGCTAGCTCAAGCTCAAGTAATGGAAGAAGCACTCGTGATTTATCGGGAGGTTAGTGCAGGCCGTGGGGTTGAGGGCTTTCTCTAGGATCGCCATGAAGCTACTCCCTGTTTGCACTTGGAAGCCTGACCAGCCCGTGAACTGAAGTTTACAAATTTCTGATCATCAATTGAATTAGATATGTGTGCATTTGGTGTTGAGTTCTCTTTTACCATGTCTTTCTGAAGAAAGTGCAACTGTAGTTCCCATAAAGTTGGAACAAGTTTATTTCAGACATGTCTATTTCCTTTTCCCTCATTCAATAAATGAAATTGGAAACATGGGGGTCTTTCTATACCGCTGTTTGTTCTCTTTCTTCGACATGGCTGTTAGGGTAGAGGGGTCTTGTTTTATCATATCGAACATTGCTGCTTAAAGTTTAATTATTGAGCATTTGCAGTCTTCATCTCAAAAGCTCTATACTCTTAGACATTTGTACGTGGTTTTTAAGTCTTTTCACTTTATGTTTTTGTGTGTTATTCCCATTATTTTATCTTCAGATTCTTGGAACGTAATTTATATTGTACTGATCATTTAATTCCAATTAAAGAAATTATAAATATATATATATTAAAAAATAAATAAAAAAATTACATCAATATTCATAAGTAAATATTAAAGTCAAAATAATGGTGAATTTTTATCTCACACGAAATTAATATCAAGTCTTTTAACAAAAATATTAACAGAAAATGATACTTATATTATAACAATCAAACATTGACAATAAATTATGACGAACAAAATTAATTTTTAGACTAACATATTGCTCACAAAAAATACTTTATAATTTTCAAAAATTTAACATCACATGTGCCGACAGTGGAATCACCCATTGAACATGGTGCCATGTGGTTTCCTATAAATTTAATATAAAATAAAAATAAAAATAAAAATAAAATTAAAATTAATACAACTTTAAATAAATATTGACGCCCTTAATAAGAAAATTGACATTCCTTAAAAATTTTGACACGCATTATTTGTTCCAACCTAATTATAAAAAAAATCGTTCATAAACAAAATTAAATTATAACACCTCAAACTATAATTATTGGCTCCGCCCTTGCATATGTCGTTAAAATTCTGTCAACTATTAACTTACATTTTGGTCAATTAATAAATACATAAATTACAAAAATGCATAATCATTTTAATATTTTAAATAAATTAATCTACGCAAAAGATGTCATCAAAGTGACATTTTGTTTCAATTAATCCATTTAAATATTAAAAATTCAAAGATTGATATATGTATTTATTAGTTTCAAAATATTTCTTTTAATTTTTTTTCAATCAAATTAAAAAATAATTAAAAAAGTAAAAAATGAATAAAAATAAATCATGTCTCAAAATATCTTACACTCCATTAGTATTTTATTTTATATTTGGGCAAAATATTAATATATAAATAATATCTTAGTGTAGTAGTCAAATACCAAAAATAAAAACTTATCAAATCAAAATCTTCTTTTAAGCTAATTTATTACGCATGTAAAACTGAATAATCATCATTTATAAATACAATTTTATTAACTATTAATCTTCTTTTTGGACATGTGTAAAAAAAAATTATCTAAAAAAATAATTTTTACAATAAACTTCTTTTTGACGACTTATTGTTTCAATTAAACCATCTCGAGATATATATATATAATACATTCATACTAGTCAATTGTCAAAATTAATTTTTTTATCACGCTACAGTTATTGTATAATTTAAAATAACATTATCTAAATGACGCTATCAAAAATATAAAAATCTAAATCTTTTAACCGTTTTTCAACAATTTCTTCAACATGCCACCGGTAATCAATTGAAATATGCATTGACAATTTTAAGAAACTAAACCAATTGCAGATTGGTATTCGGTTGAAAAGTAAAAGCAAATTAAATTAAATTAAATCAAATCAAATCAACTTGAGGCTTCTTTGTATATTTCTGCAACACCTAAATCGATACGGGTTACCCGATCCAATCTAAGGTATCACATTAGGGTCACCACAGCGATGCACATTAAAATTTCAGATAAAATAAATTATTAAATCATTTCAAACTATTAAACAAATTCTGAATCCAAAATACAAGTTCATAAATTATTCATTTAACATAACAATGTTCATAAGTACACGTTATAAAAATGAGTTTCAGACTCAAATGTAAAATATGACATGACATATATGCCCCCTAATTACACATGTACCGTACTCCGCAAGCAGTGCTGAAAGAACTCTCATACTGATGTCGATAACCACACCATGTTCAAACCTTTATAACCTGCGATGGTAAAGAACAACATGAGCTTGGAAAAAGCTCAGTAATACAGAACTACCAAAAGATGCTATAGGCACAAGCATGTATACGGCTAAACATAAAACTGACATGATGAGCCTGGTATCAACAGGTTTCAGTTATGATATGAAATTTCATATTTTCGTTATACTTGAAGGTCACTGAGTCGTTCTTGATTGATAGCCCGAGTACCAGACAAGATTCCTATAGCCCGGATAATCAAGGGAGATAGATTACGGCAGTTGAATTAGGGAGTTAAGTGTGTTTCATTAAGCGCAGATTAGAAGCATAGTGAGAGTTTCATACTTTGGTAAATCCAGTAGGGTAGATTTCAGAAGGGTACAAAAGGTTTTATTTTAATCACCAAACTACCCTCCAACCGTACGCCAATGTGCAGTATCCCATAACTGTATCCAGAAAGACTTACCCTAGACCTATTGGGCGTAAGAGCTTACATAAAGACTTACCCTTGGCCCATTGGACGTAGGGGAATATCTTAGGTCCAAAAGGACTTACCAGCGCTGAGCCTACAGATCTTCAATCATATCCCAAATAATATACCCCCAGATAAAAATTAGTTTTTACCCAGTAGACAGTAATATCAGAAAACATGTGTTAGATATACATTTTTTATATCAAAAAATAGAAGCCACGAATTGTGTTTACATTTCGGATAACAGAGTCATACCTTTAAATCAGAGCAGATAGTCTTGGTTTAAAACAGAAAGAATATTCATGAACAAAATGAACACACTCTATGGTCCAATTTATTTCTCGAAGACACATGATAATTATTAGAAAGAGAACATTGAACATCTGACAATTTTGGACTGATTTCAGATCGAGATCCCTATAAAAAATGGGGTTCAGTCCTAACGGTTCAAACCAGACATTCAAAAGTTGATACATCAAGATCATTGAGAATTAAGAGATATCGTGAGTAACCTCGTCCTTTAAGCCTACAAGGCATTATGGTCATTTCTGACATTTAAGGGCAATTTGGTAATTTAAACTAACAAGGTATAAACAGTGATTTGTAGGATTTTAGGAATTCTAATTGCTCATCCGGTCTCCAAGTCCCTTTGAACTAATCGGAACCCATCATTACGATACTTACCAATTAATCGAACAGGTACACCTTACAAGTATTCATTTCTTATAATCGACTGCGTTTTATAACAAAACATGTCACTTCACCAATCATCACTGAACGTGCCATGAGAAGGTGAACATGTATTCGTATAGTATATTTTCCATGTACAACAACAATATCAAGAGTGACTATCGTACATGAGTCAGCCTTTATAACCTGCAGGGTATTATAGTAATTTAAGTTGTATCAGTACTTTCAATATTAAAAAAGCTTTCACTTATTCCAAGTAACTGAAGTATTACAGTTATTTCAGTGCACGAGGGTGTTATAGTCGTTTCAGTGCTTAACGGTACTTTCAGACATTTTGAAATTCAAGGATATTTTAGTCATTTCAATCAATCCAATCATTGTAGCGACCATTTTTGAAATGAAAATTCGATTAATCGCTAAAAAGTACGTAATTCGATTTTCTTTCGTCTTTCTTTTTTTGTAAAATATTTGAAAAATGGGAAATTCTTTAAAAATTCATATAAAACCCATCGACCACTAAGGTAGGTCGGACACCATAAAACCAGAGATTTACTCGAAAATGGGTTCGGGAGTTGGTTACGCGTGGGGAAGGATTAGCACCCCATCACGCCCGGAAATTGGTACCAAAATATATGTTGTCTTTAATTGATGGAAATTATCAAAGTTTAACTTGGATTTAATCAAAGTGTTCGTGGTTGAATACATGCTTTAATTACACGAGCTTGGTCAAATTGGTAAATTTAAATTAATTAAATATTTAATTAATAAGGGTGACGATACCTCGGACCATAGATTAAACTGACATCGAATCAGCCTGACTTCTGTGTTAATTTATGATTCGAACCTCGTTCATTACCTTTATGCATGATGCAAGCAGTTAAACATGATGGTATGACTTATCAAAATTTTATCTCAAACTTCATTTACCTTTAGACGGTAATAATTAATTCGAATAGTTGGTCAACATCCATTGAGCCAGGACTGTTACGACACAAATATCGGAATTAATAAATACCTATATTTTATAATTTAAATTGATTAATAAAATGCATATCTAATTAAAACATTAAAGTCATATGAATGACAATTAAAATGCATGACAAAGAATTGCATGAAATTAAAGCCTTAGGCACACTAGAGTCCTAACCTAAAAAGGACCAAATTATTGGAAATTAATTAGTGCTCTAATTATTAACTAAGTTAATCTAATATTAGCCCTAAATTAATTAAATACTGAAAAACCCTAATATTTTATCGATTATCTTAAAATCACAATAATTAATTTGATTAATTTTAAACTAGGATCCCAATGAGCCAAGGATTTTATTTAAAATTATTCAAATTAATTAATTATGATTTAAATTAGGTGGTCTATGTGAGATACCAATTTTATCCCTAAAATAATTAAGAATTGTTCAACCAATTTAATGCATTTAACATTTACCCCAATGAGCCAAGGGCAAATTTAAATTGATTAAATTGATTCGAACATATGATCTAACTAAGGCTCTAACCTAAATTTAATTTAATTAATTTAAAATCATGTCCCAATAAAACGAGCACATAATTTTAATTAATTAAATTAAACCCTAAACTGATATAAGATCTACCCTAAAACTAAAGGGACCTAAAACAACAAAAACTCACAATTAGGGCAAATAATTTAAATAAACAAACAAATAAAAATAATGGCACAAAACAAAAGCATTAAATAAATATGCAATGTAGGACTAAAATGAAAAATAAAATAAAAACACGGGGACCAAAAGAGGATTTTAAAATTAGGAAGGGTCAAATTAAAATTTTAAACACTGGAAAATGGTTAAATTAAAAGGATTTTAAAAAATAGGGACCAAATAGGTTATTAGCCCTTTTAAAAATGGATTAATTTAAAAACAATGACCAAATTAAATACGGGAGAGAGTTAAAGGGACCTAGGGTGTAATTTTAAAAGATGAAAACCCTTAAAAATTATTTTAAAACGGCAGAAGGACCAAAGGGGGGAATAAATCATTTTTTAAAATTGATCTGATTTCAAATCAGGGCGAGATTGCAAATTTTAAAAACATTTGGGGACCTAAACCTAGAAACCAATGGCCATTTTCAAAAAACGACCACCGCACACATACTTCGGCCCCCGCCTATCGGTATCGAAAAAACCCAAAAGTCACCCCAAACCTTCTCTTCTTTCTTCTAAACACAAATCTGAGGCCGGATTTACAAGAACCAAGCCCTACTCCCCTAGATCTAACAAAGCATAAACGCCCCTCTTCCTTTAGATCTAGGGTTTTGACCTTCGAAACGAAGGGTTTCGGTCTCCCAACCGGTTCACCTCTACGGTTGAAGGCCTAGGGTTTGTTACCAGTGGACGGAACTGAAGAGACGCTCAAGAACCCGTTGCCGGCTTACCCTTTTAAGTCCGGAGGCGGTGGGCTTATCGCCAGCAGACGGATGACGAACAAACGACCTTAAAAACAAGGGTAATAAAAAACTCTCATAGATCTGTTTTTTTAAATGCTATGTTTCCTTTTGTATGCATGCAAGCAAAAAAGAAACGGATATACCTCTTAAAGGTTCTGCTTTGTATTGCCTCTTAAAAACCGTTCTTATAGAGTTTAGGTTCGGTATTATATAACCAAAATAAATGTTACATGAAAAGAAAGAAAAAAATGTTGTTGTAACTCACTCTGAAATATGCCGATATCCTCTGAGAATTGGTTATTTTTGGTTCAATATGCCTTTTTATTTTTTTGCTAATGCTTTATTTGGGTTGCATGGATGTCGTGGCTGCACGAGGGAAGAGGGGACCAGTGAGAGAGCCTGTGGCCGTGGAAGACGAAACGTCAGGAGGATTCCAGGCATCAGACGCGTGGAGATCCGAAAGGTTCGGGCTTGTGGCACACGCACACGTGAAGGAGCGAGAAAGCTACGCGTGGGAGCGTGACGACACTATAAGCTTCTCAGCTCTAATCTAGACCGTTCGTATGTCTCATGATTCGACGGTTGAGATGGATGTGACGCGAGGCAGATAGGATAACTCTGATTAGGGTTTCTCTCTGTTGCATCTAGACCGTTAGATCTAAAACAGATTTGACGGTTGACACTTGGTTGCGCAAAGAAGAAAGCTGGACGTTAGATTAGGGTTTTTGGCAGATTATGGTAAACTAATTTAGGCCTGTTAAATGGGCCAGCTTGTAATTTAATATTTTTGGGTTTTTGTAATATGGGTTGTACATATGAACTATTGGGCTTTATTTATTTATTTAACTATTGGGCTTTTATATACTTATTTAAAATCTATTTTGTTTTTTTTGTTCGATTATAATAATATAATATTATAATATAATAACATAATACCAAATACTAATATAACATTATAATAATAAACAAGGTATATAATATTAATTATTATCCATAATAATATATTTTGTGTTTTTTTTTCAAATCATAAAACAAACTAAAAATAAGTATAGCAAATAATTTAATTCACTAGTAATAAGTAAAGCCCAAAGCCCACTAAAACAAAAAGGCGGGTTGAACCCCAGATAAAATTAGTGATTACAATTATATGAAGTACATCCAGTAAATTGGTCTTCATATATTTATTTAGAGTATTTCCAGGATGTAGTGCCCATTTTTTGTCCAGGCTTAGCCCAATTAAAACAAACCCAAACCCATTTTTTTAACCCAATAAACCCATCTGATAAAAAATGAAAATAAAAATATCCCATTTACAAAATTAACCCTAACCCTAAATAACCTAAACCAAAACCCTAATAGCCTTCCAATGCCTAGTCGTCGCCCCTGTCTTTACCCAATCCCTGCTCGCGTGGCCGCCACGCACGCCACCGCCACCAGCTACTGGACTGCCACTACGCCCACTTGGTCTGCGCCACCACCCAATTCGAATATGAAAAGCAAGAAATATACATTATGTCAGATCTGAAAAAAAATAACTTACATGTATTTTTTATCTTTATTTTAGGGTTATAAAAACCCCAAATCAGATGTAATCAGGGGGCTTTTCGGATGCGTAAAAAAAGGGGAGGAGGTAGTCGGCTTAAACAAAGAAAAGAGAAGGAAATGAATCACACGGGCTTTTGGGGTTTCAAATAAAAAATAATGGATAAATTACAAACTTAGTCCCTCCATTCCATTTCCTTTTTAAAAATTATCTGTTGCATGGGTTTATTGCACTATAAGTCCCTGAAAGTTTTAATTTGTTTTATAATTTGGTCACTGTTTCCTTTTATTATTTATTACTTTATTATTATTATTATATTATTATTATTAGACGCATACATATATATATATATATTTATATATAGTATGTAAATATATAATATATGTATTATTATTATTATATATGTATATGTGTTTTTATTTTCCTATTACATATGTTATATTTTGTATTTATATATATTATTATTTTAGTATTACACATATGTATATTATATAATTACATATATTATAGTGTGTAGTATATGTATATAGTTTATTATTATTATATAGTTATTATCATTTTTATAATTATTTTTATTAATATATATCATATTATTATATTTACTATAATATGTATAACTTTATATTTAGTATATCATACATATATATATGTACATTGTTACTATTATTATATGATATATATTACATTATATGTATATTATTTTATTTATTTATTTATTTCGGAATTTTTTTTGAAAGAAAAGAAATCCAGCCAATTTAAGGGAGTATGTTCCATTTTATTTCGAATAACCGGTTAGGAAGTGACATCCTGACTATTCATGTGCCATCCTCCTCGGTTTTCGTAAATAAGAAAATGTTCTCCTTAGACCGCTTTTTGGGATTAAATTTTAAATTTAAAATTTGAATTTTTGTTTTCCTGCAAAGACAACACCAAATCAACGTGGTACCAATTTTGGGCGTTATGGGGGTGCTAATCCTTCCCCACGCGTAACCGACTCCCAAACCCAAACGTTTTAGAATCTCTTGTTATTTTTTACGGTGTCCGGTCTACCAAAGTGGCCGGTGGCGACTCCATCCATTTTTTCATATTTCCCACCTCCTTTTTTCCATTTCCCATTTACATTTAAAAAAAAACTTTACGGTGTTCTGCTGGGTTGATGCCGCAAAAACATTTTTAAAACTAATATTTTCAAGGGAGGGTAAAACCCCTATTACGACAGATGGCGACTCCGCTGGGATATTTTTAAGATAGTCAGGCCAAGGTTGATTTTATGTTGTCTTGCAAGAAATTTTAAATTTCGATTTGATTTAATTTTTAATCCATCGACATTCATGCATGAGCTTTCTACCCAAGCTCCTCAACCCTTAAGTGGGAGAGATTACTTCGTTTCGTGGGGTCTTCACCTCCGTAGTGTTGTAATGTGCTCATGGAGTACTAGTCCTTATATTTCGTGGAGTTTTCACTCTCGTATGGTATAAGGGTCATATTACCCAAAATTGATGTCCTCGCGACAGTTCGGGTACCCTTTCCTTTAGATCCGAACCTCATATAGTGAGCCGTAAGAGCCAACCTTTTAAAGCCATGCGAAACTCTACCCGTTTAGCGGTCACCCTTTTTAGGCTTTGGTGCCTTTATTTATTTTATGTACAGTTTTTTATTTTTTTTACCATTTAATTTATTCATTCAGTTATTTTAAACTGACCTCATTTTCTTATTTTGATCACATCATACTAAATTCACTTATTTTGCATTAATTATATGACACCATCATTTTGATTTTTACATTTCACTGACATGAAGTACTGATTCACTACTGATTCCTAATTTGAAAATTCACTATCGGGAGAAAAATCTAGTACCCTAGATATCAAATGCAACGTTCAAAGTTGCGAATAAATCCCATGAGTTCGGAAGTTGAGTCGCGAGAACCATTTTTGAATTAGTACCTCTACATCTAGGGTATACACCTTGCATTTACATGCATACATGCAGAGTTTTGAAACTAGTCCATTGGGATGCCCCGTGCCATCAATACCAAATAAAGTGGACGTTAATCGATGTAGCACTTTACCGCGCCTATGCAAGAGCCTGGTCGAAAGGTATTTTTAAGAATGACCTTCGCGTTCATATAGACACCATGCCTCTACAAGACCCCACATCTAGGGGCATTTCCAGGTCTAACTGGGGGGCAACATATCGTCTTCATCCTTCAAGAAAAGGCAAAAACATACTCCAAATTCGCTTCATTCCAAACGAAGTTCAATGAAAATAATTTTGGGGCATGCACCGGAAAAGATAAAAGAATATGATCAAAGCCAAGGAAGATTGGGGGCATCCTCACAAAACAAGATTGAGAACTAGATATTGACCAAACATGAAGTCAGGGGCATCCCTTAGAGAGGCAAAAAATCATTTACACATTCATTAAGATCATTTGACATCAAGTGCATGCATCAAACATTCATACGAGCTATCATGCATTTAGATTAAACATTCATTAGGCATAAAGTTAGGGGCATCCATCATGCATATATTTTTGGTATAAATGCACAAAGAGGTCCAGGGAAGAGACCAAAGAAACTCAATTGCTGGGGCAATAACATGATGATCAACCTCTAGCCCCGAAGAAGGCCGAATATTCAGAAAAGCTCAAACATCCAGCTCAATGGCAAAATTTTGAACATTTACTAATTAATGTTCTTTTTCGTTTTCAGATCTCACACTATCGTTAAGGGCAACGGATTAAAGTTTTCTCTGGATCTCGACTCTTCGCCAGTGATGTAGCAAATCCTAATTTTCCCGATCTCGTCTCTCCGTCAGTGGCATAGTAGATCCAACCCTATCCAGGTCTCACTTCTTCGTCGGTGTTGCAACTAGACCAAACTTCTTCCTCGGATATTATATTTTTCTCGTAATTATAGCTAAAAAGGAGTAAAGTAAAAGAAAAAAATCAAAAAAATCAAAAAATCAAATATCAAATATCAAGAAAAATCAAAAATCAAAAAATCAAAATTTCATCCTCCGATCCTGCCCCTCCGTTGATGGAGTGGTTAGGTCCAAGTTATTATCATCCGATCTGGTTCTTCCGTTGATGGTGTAGCTAGGTCCAAGTTGCTTTCATCCGTTCTTGTTCCTCCGTTAATGGCGTAACAAGGTCCAAATTACTGATATCCAATTTCACCTCTTGCGTTGATGGAGAGGTTGAGTCCAAGTTATCCGATCCTATCCCTCCGTTGATGGTGTGACTGGGTTAAAGTTATTGATCGTTCTTACTCCGTCTTTGAGGGCGTAGTAAGGTCCAAGTTGATGTTCATTCATGCTCCTTCGTTGATGGTGTAGTAAGGTTTGAGTTGCTAATATCCAGATTCTGCTTCTCCGTTAATGGCGTGGTAGAATCCAAGTTACCTGATCTGGTCCCTCCGTTGATGGTGTGGCTGGGTTTACGTTACCGTTCGTTCTTACTTTACCGTTGAGGGCATAGTAAGGTCAAAGTTGCCATTTATTCCTGCTCCTCCGTTGACGGTGTAGTAAGGTTTAAGTTGATGTTATCCAGATTCTGCTTCTCCGTTGATGGTGTGGTAGAGTCTAAGCTATTCGATCATGTCCCTCTGTTGATGGTGTGACCGGGTTCAAGTATCGTTCGTTCTTACTCCGTCTTTGAGGGCGTAGTAAGGTTCAAGTTGCTATTCATTTCTACTCCTCTATTAATGGTGTAGTGAAGTTTGAGTTGCTGTTATTCAAATTCTACTTCTTCGTTGATGGCGTGGTAAAATCCCAACTGCTGATATCAGATCATGTTCCTCCGTTGATGGTGTAGCTAGGTTCAAGATTCGTTCTTACTCTGCCGTTGAGGGCGTTATTCTACTTTTCTGTTGATGATGTGGTAGAGTCTAAGCTATTTGATCCTGTCCCTCTGTTGATGGTGTGACCGAGTTTAAGTTGTTGTTCGTTCTTACTCTGCCATTGAGGGCATAGTAAGGTTTAAGTTGCCATTCATTCCTGCTCTTCCGTTGATGGTGTAGTAGGTTTGAGTTTCTGTTATCCAGATTCTGCTTCTCCGTTGATGGTATGGTAGAGTCCCAATTATTCGATCATGTCCCTTCGTTGATGGTGCGGCCGGTTCAAGTTGCCGATCATTCTTATTTCGCCGTTGAGGGCGTAGTAAGGTCCAAGTTGTCGTTCATTCCTGCTCTTCCGTTGATGGTGTAGTAAGGTTTGAGTTGTTCGATTCTGCTTCTCCGTTGATGGTATGTAGAATCCAAGTTGCTGATATTTGTTCATGTCCCTCCATTGATGGTGTGGCTAGGTTCAAGTTGTTGTTTATTCTTACTTCGCCGTTGAGGGCGTAGTGAGACCTAAGTTGCTGTTATTTGATTCTGTCATTTCGTTGATGGGATGACTGAACCAAATTCTGATCTTGTCTCTTCGTCAATAGTGCAGTTGGATCAAATTTATTTTGATAAGTTCGACTGAAATATTGACATAACATGCTTAAACACAGTAAAGTTTAAGACAATGGATAATTCAAATGTCCATCAAAAATCTATTTTCATGAATGGTCAAAGGAAAATAAATCCTTTGAAAAATCCAATATCGTGATTGGTACAAACTGATTGTACCCAAGGGAATGATACAACTAGCCTGGAGCAAACAGCTACTGGTAAAGGCAACTCAAAACCGTTGATCCCTGTGCATTTGGGAAAAATACAGAAGAAGTCTACGAGCCAAGCTCTACATCAAAATTTATCGACTTTCAGTTCAGCCTTCTCGCTGTTGTAGCTGGGCCAAAACTTCGTCCTTCGATCATGTGTCTTCGTCAAAGTGGCAACTAGATCAAATTTTGCAGACCTTGTCTCTTCGTCAGTGTTGCAGCTAGGTCAAATTTTTCCAGGCATTGCATCGTTGAGCTAATTTTGTCTCATACAATAGATCGCCCCGGATTTTGTCTTCCCCAACGAACCCTCCATTTTGAAGGTTTTGCTTACAAGAGTGACAAAGAAGATCAAGCGAAGCTAAAGAAGAAGCGGTGGCCAGAGAGAAAGAAACCCAGACCCCACCGGACATAAAATAGTTACTCTTTTGTCTTTGCTCTATTTCTGTTACACAGCAATGCGCAAAGAGGGGCAGTTATAGTGCTCATTTTTTGTCCGGGCTTAGCCCAATTAAAACAAACCCTAACCCATTTTTTTAAACCCAATAAACCCAACCTGATAAAAAATGAAAATAAAAAATATATCATTTACAAAATTAACCCTAACCCTAAATAACCTAAACCAAAACCCTAATACCCTTCCAATGCCTAGCCGTCGTCGCCCCTGTCTTTACCCAATCCCTGCGCGCGTGGCCGCCACGCGCGACACCATTGGCCACTGGACAGCCACTACGCCCACTTGGTCTGCGCCACCGCCCAATTCGAACCTGAAAAGCAAGAAATACATATTATGTCATATCTGAAAAAATAACAACTTGCATATATTTTTTATCTTTATTTTAGGGTTATAAAAACCCCAAATTAGATGTAATCAGGGGGCTTTTCGAATGTGTAAAAAAAGGGAGGAGGTAATCGGCTTAAACAAAGAAAAGAGAAGGGAATGAATCAGACGGGTTTTTGGGGTTTCAAAAAAAATAATGGATAAATTACAAACTTAGTCCCTCCATTCATTTCTTTTTTAAAAATTATCTGCCGCATAGGTTTATTGCACTATAAATCCCTGAAAGTTTTAATTTGTTTTATAATTTGGTCACTATTTCCTTTTATTATTATTATTATTATTATTATTATTATTATTATTATTAGACGCATACATATATATATGTATTTATATATAGTATGTAAATATATAATAAATGTATTATTATTATATATGTATATGTATTTTTATTTTCCTATTTCATATGTTATATTTTGTATTGATATATATTATTATTTTAGTATTATACATATGTATATTATATAATTACATATATTATAGTGTGTAGTATATGTATATAGTTTATTATTATTATATAGTTATTATCATTTTTATAATTATTTTTATTAATATATATATCATATTATTATATTTACTATAATATGTATAACTTTATATTTAGTATATCATACATATATATATGTACATTGTTACTATTATTATATGATATATATTACATTATATGTATATTATTTTATTTATTTATTTCATTTCGGAATTTTTTTTGAAAGAAAATAAATTCGGCCAATTTAAGGGAGTATGTTCCATTTTATTTCGAATAACCGGTTAGGAAGTGACATCCTGACTCATTCATGTGTCATCCTCCCCAGTTTTCGTAAATAAGGAAATGTTCTCCTTAGACCGCTTTTTGGGGATTAAATTTAAAATTTAAAATTTGAATTTTTGTTTTCCTGCAAAGACAACACCAAATCAACGCGGTACCAATTTTCGGCGTTGTGGGGGTGCTAATCCTTCCCCACCATAACTGACTCCTGAACCCAAACGTTTTAGAATCTCTGGTTATTTTTTACGGTGTCCGGCCTAACAAAGTGGCCGGTGGCGACTTCATCCATTTTTTCATATTTCCCACATTTTTTCCATTTTCCATTTTTTTTAAAAAAAACTTTACGGTGTTCTGTTGGGAGCGTCATCCCGGTCTGTGACATCTCTTTTGATACCGCAAACACATTTTTAAACCTAATATTTTCGAGGGAGGGTAAAATCCCTATTACGACACAGGAAAATGATTTTCAAACGTTTATTCAGAAATTGGGGAAAACTAGGCATTTCGCATTCTCAAAGGTTAGAAACATGATTTCAAATTTTTCCAAACCGATCCGAAATGTATCGGTTTAAATCAGAGATTCTATCGTGTCATAAATGAATTCCTAGATTATTTCTAGTTTTAGGGGTATTCAGGTCCTTTTTACCCTTAAGGGTATTTTTGGCATTTATCATCCAAATATTCAGACATTAGATATTATAACAAGGAATAATCAGAATTGAAGGTTTCGAGGTTATCACTTTATCGATTATTCACTGAACTTGAATTTCTTATTTGAGTCATTCAGGTCTTATCTAATTTATTATATTTATACCATAATCAGTATGACTTTAAAATATTCAAGCATTAATCATATTCAATCATGCATTAACCAATACTGACAAGTTCTGTAAACACGCAAGAGGTAGTAAAGTATTACCTTGACTCCAAGCCACATTAGTTGACCCTTAAAATTCTCTTCGATCACTTTCGAACTCGATGTCCCTCCAAAACTGAAACTCAAGGCAATGCGAATACCTTCAATTATCATAACCCATAATCAGTCCTTAAATCAATTATATTGCTCTTAAACTGAATAATTAATTACAAATCCATGCTCAGGTTCAAGGTCATATTTAGAGGCTTTCGGGTTAGAATTTCACAAAACGGACTTCAAAAACGGACTCAGGACGTCAAAAAACGTAAAATAGGGGTTTTTGGAAAATTTAACTTTTGGATCAAAGTCAAAGTAAACGTTGATGTCATCGGTCAACGCTGACATCATCGATCAATACTGCTGTCATCAGTCAATGCTGACATCAACGATCAGCGCTGACATCATCAGTCAATACTGACAACAGCGGCCAACGAGTCACGGGTCAGGTCAACAGGCTGGGTCAGGTTCAGGCGAGTCGAGTAAGACAGATCGGGTTGGCAAACTCGAGTTGGGTTGGTTCAAACAAGTTGGGTTTAAAATTATAAGCTATTGGGCCTATATGCAGATTGCCCCAAACACTAAAAAGACCAGGCCTGTGGTTATTGAACTAGTTTAAAGGATCCGACTGGCTTGGTTTAAAGGCCAGGCCAGTTCTGTCCAAGCCGACTCAAACTGAACTAGCTCAATTCAGGGAAAGGCCATGAACGATGGTCGAGAATCGCCCCAACGACGCATGGTCACCACGCGCGGCTTACCAGGCTGGAAAACACCACAAAAACGGCAGAAAATAATGTAAAACTTAAAAATGATAGGTTTATCGAGGCTTACCAACTCAGAACGGCTGGGAACACGGCAAAGATGTAAGAAACCGTTTGGTCTTCTCACTTTTCGATGACCCTTAAAATGGCAAAAGACGGATGATCGATGGGTCGAGTTTTGCTCGCATTGCCACAAGGAGTGTAATGCTGTCGGCGGTGCGACACACGGACGACGGAGGCTGTCTAAATTGTTGAAAAAAACTGATGATGGTTTAGGCTCTTGACAAACTTTCCCGACGATTTTTATGATGAACGATGAGGAACGAAGGCAAGTGAGAGAACGAGTTTTGATCGGTGCACAACGACGGTTCAGATGCGATGGGCGATATCGACCACCGGCCAACGGTGATTGAGATCAGAGATGGACAAAGCTTTGGAGAAGTTGAAAAGTCTGGGGATGAGGAGCTGGTTCGAAGGGTTGGTTGGGGGAAAAAAATTAAAGGCACACGATAAGGGCGGTTGGAGTATATTAGATTATTATTTTTTCCAAGTATAACACAAGAAAAAGGTTAAAGACAGGATGATGCAAGCTAAACCAAAAATGATCTTAGCTTAGATGGCTAAGACTTATGCGCATATAAGGCTAATGGTCACAGATTCAAACCCTTATGATGGCAACACTCTTTTCATTTCTTTTCTCTTTTTTCCCCTTGGTTTTAGTTTGACAAATTTAAAATCAAGGTGTCACAATTTCCGTATGAACTGAAGGTTTTTTAATTAATTTGTTCGCAGTTCAAATAAATATGTTAATTATAGAGTTTTTAACATATTAGAAATAATTATTATATTTTAGTCTCTTTTGATTCGTGAGTTAAGCTTTTAGGGTTTTTTTTATTTTAAGGTTTTTATTCATTAATATGTTAAAATTAATATATGAGGTATGAGGAAGAAAATGATGATTTCTAAATTTTAATTTATAAAAAAATATTATATGAAAATAAATATGATGTGGTTTTATTTAATTGGGTAGGACCATGGATGAGGTGGTGAGAATAATTTCATCTTATTTGGTTTTGAAATATGATTAATTGCATGTCGAACCTTTAAAATTTTTAACAATAATTTAAAAGTCATTAAAAGATTAATGATGTTCAGCGGTTTGTGTCGTTCGTTCTAGATTCATCCTAACTAATTATAATAAATGCATAGCATTTTGAAAATAGACGTACCTATAACATTAAAGATTTATTAGCGTGAAATTATTTTCCGCCACAACTTATTTAGGTATTTGGGATGACAATAAACCCGGTATAGGTTTGGGTGGATATTAGCTCACCTTTCGTGTGACTCTTCCTTCGATGTAATGAACTTTGAGGTAGTTTACCCTATATATAAATGCTAAAATTTGGTAGCAAAAAGTTATATTTACCTTTTAATTATGGAGTGAGCAGAAGTGGTCATAAAATAATGCAGTGGTCCCATAATGCCTTGGAACGGCCGGCACATCTTTTATTTCCCTCTGGGTGGTAGCCCATACCATTGCTATTGGTCCATCTCTGAACGTGAGTTTCTTGACCATTCCATAATAGTTTGTTTGAATGTTAGAATAATTGAAACTAGGACGGCGTATGACTTTATATTAAGAGAACAATCTTATAAAATTTTAAATGGGTGAAAATAAATTTTTTAAAATAAAATATATAAAAAAATTTAAATTATATACGAATTTTAAATTTTTAGGGAGACGGCCGCTCATTCCAGCCCTCCTCGATTCATTCCTTTGTTGGAATATGCTCAAAGACCAATCATAAGATGATTGTAAAAGACATTTATTTTATCATGTTTATTAATATAAAGCTGTTGTTATTATTTTAGTCATTATTCTGCGCATAAATAAATAAACTGAATTATAATAAAGTCCTTAGAATAATATGGTTATTCTTAATGTTCTTAGTCGAGTATTATTGTGGGCATGGACAATAATAATACATTAAGACTAATATGTTGTTGATTGATGACAAAGTGTTGTCATTGACATAGAGGTGTCAAAATCAATACATAAGTATGTGTTAGAGAACAATATACTGAACTGACCCGCTATGAGCATGTTTCTTGGATTATTATGTGACAGTCACAATATTACTCATAGTGATAACTACATGTATGATTGTTGACTTTTCAAAAATACTATATTTTATGCCTATTTTACACAACTTTTTGCTTGCCTTTGGATACATTTGTTTGCATTTAGTGCTCGAATCATGCATTTTGCATAAAAGGAGTTTGTTGACATTCTTTTGCCAGAATGAAAGGTGTTCTGCTATTTTTATGCAGGTTTTAGGCAGACATGCTTGGCAACGAAATGCTGGAACAGAAAGACAGGACGCCAGAAGGAAATTGCTGAGTAGCGGTCGACAGAGCAAAGTAGAAGGACCAGAAGATTGTTGCCAAGACCATTGATAAAGAAGTATCAGCCCGAAAAAATAAGATAAGATCAGATCCCGAGAAAAGCACATTGGTTGGTTGGTGGTGGTGCTGTGGCCTGGATGGCCGGTTTGTACAAGATCCTTCTATGTGTTTTTTGTGTTATGTTGTCCTTTTCTTCGAATGAGTGAAGTTTCTTCTATTTGTCAAAAAAAAATGTAAGGATA
The DNA here is from genome assembly GCA_019671005.1 of Hibiscus mutabilis. Lineage (NCBI taxonomy): Eukaryota > Viridiplantae > Streptophyta > Magnoliopsida > Malvales > Malvaceae > Hibiscus > Hibiscus mutabilis. The sequence goes on from CM033737.1 coordinate 41,439,027, forward strand.
ACAATTTTGTTAATTTGATGGTTATGTTACATAGTAGAAAAATGGTCATAAATAATGATCATTTAATTAAAAAAATCCATTTTCAATTCTTTTTTATTTTCCATATCAAATAGAGTCGTGTTTTTTAGTCCATTCTCATAATCTCATTTTGAATAGTGTAAGAAGACATATTTTGTCAAACTTTAAGAGCAACCGTTCAAGATTTGAATATCAGTTTTAATGTTAATTTTGAATATGATTTTTAATTATAGTATTAAATTTACCTTGTTTGGTAAATATAGTAGTATTATAATAAATCCTAGCACGATATATTTAAACACACTGATATGTAACAACAAGAAATTGAATCAATTAATATCTTCAACCAATTTTGAAGAAAAAAAATATATTAAGCTCTTAAACTTTTTTGCACCCAATTAAGCCCTTAAACCAAGAAATTGAATCAATTAATATCTTCAACCAATTTTGACCATTAAATCTCGATAGTTTTTTAGATATGTTGGTGCAGTGCCTTGTGTCACAGTGTCTCGACTTTAAATTTTTTAAAAAATATTTTACTTAAAAAATTGTTTAGAAGTTCTAAAAATTCTAATAAAACGTATAAAATATAAAAAAACATTTTTTAAGAAATCTGTAAATACAACGTGATAGAACTGTATTGTATCATGTGTCAGTAATATCTAAAGAAAACAATTGTCAAGATTTAATGGTCAAAAGGTTTAATTAATTCAATTTCTTGGTTCAAGTGCTTAATTGAGTGCAAAAAAAGTTCATGAGCTTAATTGTTTTTTTTTTCAAAAGTTCAAGGGCTTCTTAAACCTAAGTCTAAAAAGAACAAAAAACTGAAAAACGTCATCAATATGATTCGATTCACTAATTTAAATTTAAAACAAATTTTTTTTAAAGATTTGATTTTTTAAATCTAGACAACAAACATTATATAATATTAAAACAAATAAAATAAATTATAATTTAAAATTCTAATATGGACAAATTAGAAAAAGAATGGATCATAAAGAGTATATTTGATGTGGCCTGTCCCCCGCCATCCCCATTTTTTTTTATAATATGTTTATACATATTATTTTTAAAAAAAACTTTTGATTATGTAAACAATCTTTAAAACATGTGGTTAAAAGTTCTTAGTTGACACTCTTTTCTCTCCTTAAGTTGTGGGTTTAATACCCATTAAGAGCAAATTTTCCTTTCCTAATAAGAATTGTTCAAAAAGAAAATCTTATATTAGTTCTATATTTTAAGTCTTAATAAAAAAAATTTGGTTGAGAAAAAACATCATATTTATATGTTTATAGTAATATATGAAATAAATTTAAGGTGATTATTTGATACATAAATTATGTAAAATAAATTTTATACATTCTGTTAATTTAAATATTGTAGAGATCCACGAATTGATCGAGTGGTCAAGAAGGTTCATGTTGTCCTGTTTTATATAGATTCAAATATCGACATTTGTCTTGGAAATATTATATCTTTGTACTTAATAAAAAATAGACACGTATGTATAAAAACAAATTGTAAATAATAATAATAATAATAATAATAATAATAATAATAATAATAATAATAATAGTTGGCACCATATTACTCAGAAAAATAAATTTAGTATACAACAAAATAAACAATAATCCCGGATTAGAATACTCCATCCAAACCATATTGTATTATTTTAATCATCTAGCCATGTGATCTATAAGCTTATAAATATCAATCCTGAAAGAAGCTTCAAACACCCACCCTTGTGCAAATACAAGTCAATAAACAAACCAAACCCAGTCTGCAAAAAGCAAAACCAAGTGGCGTTTGTTTGCTCTTGGTTCATTAAGACATACAAGTAAAAATGGATGCCGTTGACCATATTTCTTTCAAGTCAACCGACACAGCAGGGAAATCCATCACTTGCAAAGGTAAAAACTTGTGTTTTGTCTGTGTTTTCCCCCCACAAAGATCCCTGGATCGAATATTGAAATTTGAATGACATGTTTCCCTGTTGCAGCGGCGGTAGCAAGGGGTCCCGGTCAGCCTCTGGTCATCGAAGATGTTCAAGTGGCTCCTCCTCAGAAGATGGAGGTGAGGCTCAAGATTCTCTTCACCTCAATCTGTCACACCGATCTCAGTGCTTGGAAAGGAGAGGTAAAACTAAAACCCCATAATCATTTGTATTTAACGGCTCTCAGTTTTTTAACTTGACTCAATCGAATACTCTTCTCCTTCTGATTTTTTTTTGTATTCTAAAGAATGAAGCTCAGAGAACATATCCTCGAATTCTAGGCCATGAAGCTGCAGGGTATGTGACAATAAACTAAATATTGTTCTTCATGCACCTTTTGAAAGCAAATGACTAATCCGGGATCGGTGGTGTTTGGTTCCAGGATCGTGGAGAGTGTGGGGGAAGGCGTTGAGGACATAAAGAAAGGTGACCGTGTCATCCCGATCTTCCACGGCGAGTGTGGCAACTGCATCTGTTGCAGAAGCCAGAAAACCAATGTCTGCCAAAAGTTTGGGGTTAACCCTTTGAAGAGCGTGATGGTGAATGATGGGAAAACGAGGTTTTCAACCAAGGATGGGAGCCCCATCTTTCATTTCCTCAACACCTCCACTTTCAGCGAATACACCGTCGTCGATTCCGCCTGTGTCGTCAAGATCGACTCCGAGGCCCCCCTCGAGAAAATGAGCCTCTTGAGTTGCGGTGTCTCCACCGGTATAAACACCAAAACCCACCTGAACAAAATTCGTCTGTTTTCGTTTTATTGATAATATACCTTATATAAAACATATATAAAAAGGATACGGAAAAGGATTAGACGAAGTATATTTCTTTTTCAACAATCTTGACTGACTTGTTTTATGGCTTGATCAAGGTGTCGGGGCGGCTTGGAATGTTGCCAACGTGCAACCTGGATCAAGCGTCGCAATCTTTGGTTTGGGTGCCGTGGGACTTGCTGTAAGTCGGTCGCTTTTGCTGACTCGTTAAAACCAAAGCTTGTTCATATATTACCATTTAAAGTTTTGGACTCTTGTGCGTGCCACATTTGAAACCATTTAGCTGAAGTTTACTTATAGAAATTCAAACTTTTACAAGGAATACAGTCTTTGGACGTTTCTGAAATATTCAAGCATGTACCGGATAAGCTGGGAATTATTAAATACATATATATATATATATTGCTTACGGCTATGAATTACTGAATTCCTTGGCAGTTTTGTCTTTTCAGACATAAAATAAAATATCCCATGTGCTAATTTGTACAAAACATCTCATGTGGTAAAGTAATTGAATTTATCTGACATAAAACAATGAACTGATAGCAAACTGAATGGAGCAGGTAGCCGAAGGAGCAAGGGTAAGAGGAGCTTCAAAAATTATAGGCGTTGACATTAACCCTAGCAAATTTACCAAAGGTATTTATTTACTGCCAGTAATTGTATTTTTCAGTTTAATTTGAAAAGTATTTTTTAAATTTTTTAATTTTTTTAGCTTCTCGAACAATATTTTTAAACAAAGTTATTCATTTGTCTTTACTCATATTATCAATTTTTTATATTTTCAAAAAAAAAAAAACATCTAAAATAAAACTTTTTTTATTAAAACATTTTTTTGATAATATTTTTAAATAATTGAATTTTAAAATAAACAATTAATTTTTTTCACTGTACTTTTCAAAAACAATGTTAGGTTGAACAATGTTGTGGGTCATGTTGGAACAGGCAAGGTCGTGGGAATTACAGAATTCATAAACCCAATGGATCTACAAGTTCCGGTGCATGAGGTTAGTAGTAATGAAACTGTGGGTTATTTGTGGTGTATGTTGAACATGGCTGACGCAAATGGCTAAGTGCAGAAAATCGGGGCAATCACAGACGGAGGTGTAGACTACAGCTTCGAGTGTGCTGGAAACCTTGAAGTCCTTCGTGAAGCATTCCTGTCCACCCATATGGTAACTCCTTTTCCATCACCTCTGATCTATAGTTCCATTGTTTTGTATAAAGAGGAAATAGGAATGAATCTATTTTTTTAGTTAATTATCGATATTCGACTCATTGGCCGATTAATTTGAATAGACTAATCATCTTTAACACACAGGGATGGGGACTGACTGTACTGTTGGGGATTCACCCAAGCCCAATGTTGCTACCTCTCCATCCAATGGAGTTGTTCGATGGGCGTCAAATTATTGGATCCATCTTTGGAGGCTTCAAAGGCAAAACCCAACTCCCAGACTTGGCCAAACAATGCATGTGTGGGGTAAGTAAAAGTTCAAGCCTCCTCCTCCTCCTCCCCCTTTAGATTGCTCTCGAGCTTAGCATTATTCAAGTTCAACTCGGCTCATTTACACTACTATTCTTGACAAGTCCAATGGAACTGAGTTGTTTTGAAATTTGATTCAGACCCTGAACTTGGATGAATTCATCACGCACCAACTCCCCTTCGACAAGATAAACGAAGCCCTTCAGCTGCTGGTTGACGGGAAATCACTTAGATGCCTTCTGCACTTCTGAGCTTTTCCACCTATACCCAAATTTCTACTACTATATTCGCCCTACTTGAATATATATAAATAATCATGTAGCTTTTGAGTCAATCCATGGGTTGTTCCTTGTTTGTAGTAACATTTTCTCAACATATTTATGTGCCATTTTATATTCTGTCCACCTTGAGTCCTACAAAGTCCTGATTTTTATGTATCCATCATTTTGGTAGCTTTATATTTTGTTGGAACTTAGACATGAACATCTCTCACTCCATGGCTAAGCAGTAAGCACCCAAGAAAACATCGACCATGCATTAACGTCACAAATTGACAGTATAACAAACGTCCTAATACATTTGCAGATGTGAAGTAGACCGGATAATCACAGCAAAAAGCTTCCCACCACCGTCTCCGAACAAATTTCAGTGAAGACAACATGCACATGACAAAGGGACTATCTAAATAATTAAACCTAGTGTTAAATTCTCCATGTATATATCAGGGTGTGCTATGCATAGATTCATAAGGATCTGACTTTTGACTTGGGCAGGATTGTTGTCATTTCTTTGGATATACTAATGTAATGAAATTACAGTATAAGGTCAACCTAACTTGAGTTAGCTCCGGTCAAAAGATTGAATGAAATGCACAAATTTAAGAGTAAAGAGGAAAGGAGGGAGGAAAGTTGATAAAGCAGCCATCTGTGAGTGACAGAAAAGTACTAAAGAACCACCCCATCAGTCACATAGCCTCTAACTAGCAGAATGTGCAAAGAAAAGTTTGATTTGGGACTAA